>JAQQSZ010015075.1:0-11365 GCA_028646595.1 Phalanger gymnotis
AGTCCTGCTTCCCTCTGCCCCTTTGTGGGTTCTGTAGTTCTAGAATTGGTTCAGAGCCATTTTTTCATAGGTTTTTGGAGGGACTTGGAGGGGAGCTCAGGCCAGTTACTGCTTTCCAGTCGCCATCTTGGCTCCGCCCCCCCAGTACAATGATCTTTTAATCACACTGTACTAAGAATAGGAGCCACAGTATGTCAGGCTTACTGAGTTCACTGTCTCTTCTAGTTATGTCCCAAGACAAACAATAATAATTTTAGGCTTTTTAAAAGTTTACCGAAGTATGTTGCATACATCTTTACAGTGGGTTCTTTAGAACAAGCCATCAGGTATTTAATTAGATTTTTCATGGACCTCTGACAGAAACATCTTATTATTTAAAACAACGTCTCCTCCCTTCCCAAATTCAGTAGAGTCCTTGCCCTGATGGAAAGATTGTCTTTCATCAAAAGCTCTCAATCTGTCCAATTTTCCATAAGTCACTGTGCTCTAATGACACTTGCCAGATGCAAAACTTGATAATAAGATAAGTAAATTCAGTTTTGACTTTATTGCACCCAAAATCTCTGGTTGATAGATGGGGCTGCAGCAGACAAGCCTGTGGCCTGAGCCTTGTTGTTAGTCATGTATTGGTCTGACTGTTCTCAAAGTATAAGATAATGACAGATGAGAGGAAGGGAAAATGCCATTCTGAAGTGAAGTTGAGATTCTTGGGCCACAGGCTTCCACTGCAAAGATCCTTCTCTCATTCCGATCAAGTTGAACTCCTTTGTAATTGGTTGTACAGCTTCTTAAAATGTTTAATTGGAGATCAGTTAGGAGGGTGAACCTTGTCCTAAACTCCTTTTGTCCAACACTGCTCATCTCTGCAAACTCAGTGAATTGGAAGGGCCTTCAGAGGCCATTGAGTCTAATCCATACCTGGACCGCTAAACCTTTACACCATTCCTAGGTGTAAAGGTTCAACCAGTCTCTCAACCAGAACTCTCTCCCTGGAGAGTTCATTTCACTTTTGACTGGTCCTAAATGTTAGTGGCTTTCTACTCATATTGGGTTTAAATTGGTCTCTTTTTGCCTACTGCTCCTATTTTTGTCCTTTGGGATCAAGGACAATAAATCATTTTCCTTTTCCACAAGATCACCCCTACTTTTTGAAGGTATTACATTTTATTGCAGGGGTGCTCCCTTCCTACAATGGTCCAGTGACTTCTATGTCCATCCCTTTCTTGACGTTACCCCTCAGTCCTATCATCGTGGCACTCCTTTTTGGCATGTCCATTTTATTCCCCCCAATTACTATGGTGACTACCTGTGGGACAAACTGTCCCTGTGCCTATTACACAAGTGCCCTCCCCGGCACCACCTCCCCTCTGTACTCTGTTCACTCCTACATCCTCTGTGCTCAGAGGATTCTCAGATATCTCACTGGCCACAGAAGAGGTTGGTACAGCCACTGACAATTATCCTGGGTGGAGGAACATCTTAGGTATAACATTTATATAATGCTGACCTGTTCTTGTGGTGGGCCAACTTTATGTAGGCCAACTGTCTGACTTAAAGATCAAAAGGGCACACAAATGAATGAAAAAGTGTGGTCAAAAAGTATTCATTAAATAAGAGGCACAGTGCATAGCGCTAGAAATATAAATGCAAAAACCCCAAAAGGTCCCTCAGGTATTTTATA
This sequence comes from Phalanger gymnotis, assembly GCA_028646595.1. Taxonomy (NCBI): domain Eukaryota; kingdom Metazoa; phylum Chordata; class Mammalia; order Diprotodontia; family Phalangeridae; genus Phalanger; species Phalanger gymnotis. Next base: position 1,682 of record JAQQSZ010015075.1, read on the forward strand.
TGTAATGGGAGAAAACAATGCATAAAATAGATCCCAAGGTGTAGGGTTATACCACATCGTGTCATGTTTTGGAAATGGCCAGGAAAATGGCATGTCTTGGTTCTAGGCAAGATAAAGAAAAAGCTTCCCTATCAGTCTCCAGATTCCCAGGGGCACTGTCTGGTTCTGGCAGGAGAGAGATGAGGAGAATGGCCACAATTCAGGTGGCATAGTTTGGAAATGGTGGGAAGTGGAGTGGTTTCTTTGTCCTGGGCAAAATGGGGCAAAAGCCACCTATAAGAGCCCAGGTGCACAGGAATTAAGGAATAAAGTAACCCAGAAGGCATATTTTTTTCAATTTTTTTCACATGTAGTGAATTGGCCACTGCCATCCTTTGACTCACATGGAGTCTTTATGACCTATTATATGAACCCATTCCTCTGATACTGAACTTTGTTTGATAATCTATGTTTAATTCTATCCATTATGCACCATCTGTGATTCCTTATAACACCAATGCCTTGGACCCAAGTTTCTTCAGAAAGTTTCCTGTTGTATTCAGGTATCACAATTCCTGTTTATCAGCTAGGCCACTTATTTCTGTATCACAGCTTTACATCCAGAGGTATTCTGACCAATGGGTCCTGCAGACAATTGGGGCTTTGTCTACCAAAGTCCAGTGTATTCAAGCATACTGTGCTTTTTGACCCAAGACATTTTCCCTTACTCCATATTGATTGTCTACGTGGTCTGTAATGAAATGGAGTCAGAGAGTGAACTCCAGGCTGTGGGGGTGTATTTGTCTTGTGGATCAAATAGTTTAAAGCAGGATTTACGGTAGCAGAGAGCTGTGGGTCAATAGCTTTTAAAAAAAAACAACCACCATGAATTGTAAACAACAAAAAAGACTTTCTCAGGTGTGAAGGAGAGAAGAAAGGAGACAAGGGAAGATAAGGGGACAAGAAGATGAGCAGAAAATTTCCTTCAGCACAATGACTGAATCTGAAAAGGACTGGGGGAAGCCAGAGAAGGCCCAATTCATGTGGATGCTATACTCTCCAGGATCGTTTTTCTTTCTTCATGTCTATCCTACCAAATAGATCTTTTCAGGGTTACTTACTGCTGTCAAATTCTCTTCTATTAGTTCACTGCCCTCTTACCTTTCTTTCCAAACCACCTGTAAAACACTGAGACCTGCCCTGAGTGAGAACTTACCCAGTTGCCAAAGCCATCATTAGCGTGTGGCCAAGGCAGCTTTGTACTAAGGCATCAACTTATGGGTGGTGTGCTGCCTTTCTGGCACAGGGAATCTTCGTCCTTTAGGCCACCTCTGTCTTATGCTTCATTTACCAATAACCTCATGCCTTCTGTAGAACCACCCCTGGCCATGACACCCAGGGTCTTGCTCCTGGGGAGAACCATCTCAGACCTGTGGGATGAACTCTCTGGGCTCAGGCCACTGCCTTTCAGTGCTACTACACCCACAGAGGAATCTCCTCTGTACTAGGCTTCCTTATCTCCTTTCTCAACTGAATTTGTTCTGGATTTAGTTGTAAGCCAGGTAAGGCCCTAGTAGTTCACACATAGAAAGTCTTAAGCAGTAGGTCCTCAGTTTATTTATGGTATTTTCCATGTAAAATGAGCTTAACTGGATGGATGGGGACATAGGTTCCCTGGAAGTTTCCCCTCCTTGAGGAGGACACATCAGTTCACAAATGGTCTTTTCCTGAAATACTTTCTCAGAGCTATTGAGCTACAATATTAAAGCATCAGTATTCCAGGGTTTCATAACCACAGCTCCACTGCACAAATCTTGGACCCAGGCCTTCTCTCCATGGGAGGGTGGAAAAAACACATTTCCTTTTTCCTCTGCCTTAAAACAACAACAACAAACAATAAAAATGCAAAACAAAAAACCAAACTAAATCAAAATACAAAAAAACCCCAAAATAAGCAAAAAATAAAACGAACCCAAACCTGCTCCTTTTCCTCCCTGGATCATAGTTCTACCTTTCATTCCCTCTATAGGGTTATTGTTGTCTGGTGTATTTAAATGTTTCTCTTGAATTTTGCTTTTGTAATAATGTCTCACGTTGGTAAATATTTTCAAAGCGCATTCACTTTTATTGTCTATTTTATCCTCATAATAGCCCCATGATAGAAGGTAGATGGTAGGTATTATTACCCTCCTCTACAGATGAGATCATAAGTTGCTTCATATAATAATTAGCATTAGAGCTTGGATTAGAACCAAAGTCTCCTCACCACCAGGCGAGTGTTCTTCCTTCTACGACAGTGACTGAAATTCTCTCAGCACTTTAAATGTTTCAATATATTTTACGTGTATCATTTCCTTTAAGCTTCACAGCAATCTCAGGTAGGGTTATCATGCCCATTTTACATATAAGAAAACTGAGGCTTGGGGAAGTGAAATGCCTCCCTTGTGGGTACATTGCAACTAAGCATAGGATATTCTAACCTGGGTCTTCCTGATTCTATTTCTAATAATTGGCATTTATATAGCACTTTAATGTTTTCAAAATGCTCCACACGCATGATTTCCTAAGCCAGTTAGGTGGCACAGTGGCAAGAGTGTTGAGTTCAAATCTGACCTCAGATACTTAATAGCTCTGTGACCTTGGGTAAGTTACTTGATTGCTGCTTGCCTCGTTTCCTCATCTGTAAAGTGGGGATAATAATAGCAACTATTTTTCAGGGTTGTTGTAAGAATAAACTGAGATAACATTTGCAAAGCACTTTTTCAAACCTTAAAGTACCAAATAAACATATCATCATCATCACCATCATCATCACCATCATCATCATCATTTCCTTTGAGCCTCACAACAACCAAGTAACGTAGGTGTTACAGAGAGTCTCATCATTTTAAGGAATTGACACTTAGAAAAGTTAAATAACTTTCCCATGGTTATACAGCTAATATGGATCCCAGGCAAGATTTGAACTCATGTGTTCTTAATGCCAAATCCACCATCTTCTCTGTTACGCCCCTATCCCACTCTCTCTCCCTCTGAACTATCCCCCCAAACAAACCTGGCTGGTTGTTGGCATCATAGCATAATACCATGATATATAGTAGGATTCTAGATACCGCCTGCATCTAGGATTGATAACCCTAGCATTACTTCCAGGAGAACCTCCCCCAACTTTCTCAAACAATGCAAACTGTCTTAACACTATCTATCAGGGTTAGCTGGCATTTTCCCAAGACTGCTAATGAAACATAATTTGGCTATATCAAGGGCGATGGATAAAACAGAGATGAGCTGCAGGCTGAAATCTTTCCTTGGGGTTCTAATGCTATGCACAGAGGCAAATGAGGGTCTGTTTCTCCAGGCCACACTCCTTCTGTTCACAGAAATAGGATGCTACTTTTTTGAGAGTCTAGATAAGCTCTTCTGCCCACTTCTTTCTAGTCCTTTTTACAGCAGTGATTTAATGGCTCTGTGAGCTAATAGTTGAATCCTTGCACTTCAATTTACACATCAGAAACCAGGATTCATCCAACTGCACTATGGTGAAGCTTAAGTGTTTGGAAAGCCCATTTAAATCATGAAATGAAAAGTGTTACTGAGGTGCAAAGTGATTTAATTATCAATACGGATGTGATAGTCAAATAAAAAGGAAAAAAATAAGGGGTACTTTCATTTGATTTCATATGTAAAAAGGCACTGAATTGTGTAGTCAGCTCCAGGTATTGGATGAGTTAATGCATCTTCCAGGCTATTTTGCAATCACTCTCCCATTGTTCCATAAATAGATTTTGAGAACCTACACTGTTATACGAAAAGTAAAGTATAATAATATGACTGGATAAAGAGGCATGGCAATTTGAGACCAACGTACTTACAAAAGTAAATATTAATATCAAAATTACCTAAATAGGCCCTTGGAGGATTAATAGAGACACAGGCCACATCTAGAGTCAGCAAAACCATGCGCAAACACAATGAGTGAAGCCACAGATACTATTTTCTCTGTTGGCTCTGAGTTTTTCGACCCAGACAGACTTGATGGTGGAGAACCAGATGTACCGGCCATAACACATGCTGCTAATGCAGCCTATAGAAAACTAGACGGACTCTTTCATCAGATTTTCTCATGCTAGGAAAATCCATCTCCAAGAGGCAAATTGTGATGGGCTAGAAGCCAGGGCTCTATTTAGCCACAATGGACCATTTGGGTACCCAAGAAGCCACTTGGGGGTCTGAATAATCTGTCCTGGCTACCTACATGGCCCATCTCAGCTAACAGGCAGACATAATTTTAATCATTCCTTCTGCAGGACTTTCTGACCACATAACATTTAGCCTATCCATACTACAACGTTTTGGGCAGCCTAGCCCAAATCAGTAAGTGATGGCACCATGATGAGCATCTGCTGACAGTAGGCATCCAAAGGTCAGTAAAGGTAAAGTGGCAGCAGTGGCATGCATTCTTAATTCATTCTCATTAAAATCTTTAATTGACCAAAGCCTGACTTCTTTTAGGTTCCGGGCCTTTGGACTCATGTTAATTTTCATGCTTGTCTAGTTCTGCCTCTATGGAATTGAGATTCTTTCTCCATCTCCTTCTCTTTTTTCCCCAAGGATGCCAAGTAGTATGACCCTTGATGCTCTGATAATCAAATAGCTTCTGAAGAGAAAACAGTTTCATTGTCACAAAAGAAACCATCTTCTCTACGCCCATCCCCACCCTCTACCTTGTTCTCATTGTGCAGAAATAAAGAATTCTAATCCTTACTTTGTGTCCCCATTTTTCAAAGCTGTTACCCAAACACAGAGTTTAACGTTTATACACTGTAGACCTGCCTCCTGTGAACCGTGGCCCATGAGACAATTGGATGAAAATTTCATAGTGGTCAAGGGAGAATTAGGCTCCCTCTTCTAGAAGTTTCCCCTCAGTGCGATACAGCTGACGACAGTAATATTTTAATGTTCTCCTTGCCACATCTCCAGATCTTACTCACCGATGCAGGCAGAGGCAAAAATCCTTAAATTGCTGGCATCAGTGTTCCCATCTAAGCTGGCATATGCTCAGGTTGGCGATCCTGCCAAAAGTCAGAGGAAAACATTTATAAGACAGAGCCTGATGGATGATTATTTTAATCATGCTTGTCCAGTGCAGACAGCAAGCTTGGTTTATGAATGCCTGCTGCTGCCTTAATGATAAGACTCTTAAACAGAGTTGAATGCCGTGCACTGAAGCATTGACTTTTTTTTTGTCCCAACTATGAGTCGGACTATTGATCTCCACATGGTTGTTCATACAGAGAACCAGTCCATTCATGAATGCAAGCGGGGGAAATAACAGTGCACTGCATGGTTAGTTTTAATAAACGACATTAGGGACATAGTCAATGGGGAAAAATAAGTAACCAATCCAAGATGACCAAAAACTATGTTTCCCTGGTACGGTCACAATTGGTAACCCTGTAGGACTGCCCAGCACCCTTGTGCATGGGAAAGAGGCCAAGGGTTGGTTGGTTACGCATCAACAGGGATGCCAAAATGTCATGGTAAAGAATATGGTTTGGCTGCATGGGACTTGCATTGGTAACTAAGGTGGGACTTTCTTACTGTTTCAGAATGATTAATTAAGTGTCTTTGATTGAGCCTTACTAGGTGCAAAGCCCCAAGCCCAAACTCCTATCTACTAGTTGCTAAGCCTATGTGGGCGTGAAGCCCTCAGGGTCCTAAGGGGAGTTGCTAAGACCAGAGCCAATAGTAGGAGCCTGAGTTCTGGGCACTCAGATGATGTTTGATGACGGCTAAAGAGTGTACAAAAAGAGAGAACAGAGCTATTTGCTTGAGGATCTCACTCCTGGAGGCACGGGACTCTGGGCAGCTGTTCTAAGAGCCTCCCTCCTCACCCAGATGTTGATGGTTTCTTGGTAACTATGAAATGTATTTGGTCTGTTTATAAATGTATGTTTGTAATTTGTTTTTATTTGTTCTGAATTTGTTTTTATTTGCTTCAGGGTGCTGGCTTTTTCCCTTGAACTAAGTGAGTGATATTTGTATGTTGGATTGAAATAAGATTGTTAACCCCTTAATGTTGCTTTCCTTAGTAAAGCAGATCAAAAGAACCTGTGCTGACAGTGTTCTTGTTGTTGAGCTTGTGTTGGTCTTTCACCCCCACAACACCTGCTAGCCGAATTGTTGCAACAGGACTTCATCCTGTACCCACTGTGCCTGGCTATCTTTATGGAGCATACTTTTGTACTGGCATGGTCCCAGAATATGGACTCTGTAATCATCAAAGGGCTATATGTATATATGCGTGTATATGTATATGTAGGTATGTATTTGTGTGTATGAATTAATTCCCTGTCCAGGCTGACCCACGAAACCTAGGAAGGAGATCATGTGATATAACGGGCAAACAACCAACCAACCAAAAAAACAAACAAATCAAACCAAACCAAATCAAAACAAAACAAAAAAATCCACTGCATTTTGACTTATTGGATCAGGGTTAAGATCTCCGCTCTATCACCTACTCCTTGGGTAACCTTGGACAAGCAACTTAAACTCTCTCTGCGTCTCAATTTCCCTACATAAACAAAGAAGGATTGGACTAAATGAGTTCTAAGGTCTTCCTTCTAGCTCTGAATCTACCATTACTTGTCACAAATTTTACACACACACACACACACACACACACACACACACACATGCAGTCACAGAGACCCATACACTATTAGCTAGAAATTTATCAATATCATAGGTCCAAAGCTGGAAAGGACCTTAGAGGTCAACTAGTCCAACCTCCTCATTTAATAGATGAGGAAACTGAGGTATAGAAAGTTTACTTAATTGCCTAGTCACTCAAGTACTAGAGATAAGATCTGAACCCTGGTCCTGTGCCTCCAAGTTCAGCTCTTTTTCTCCTGCACCACACTGCCTCCCCAGGTTTGTGATTTTCTTCTAATTTAAAGAGAAAAGTTTTATATTTAACTATTTGCTCAAAGTTTTTTTTTTTGGATTATTGTGATTTCTATATAAAAAATATAAATGTGCCAAGAGTTGTATGAGTACAGAGCCACATGTCATTTTAAGAATCCACATAATTTGATAACTTATTCAGTCTATTTCAGGGCAAGGTTGTCATGTCCTCTACTTTGCCCTATAGTACCTAACCTAGTCTTGGAAACAATGGCAGTCAAATGTTTGTTGAACTGAATATAGCTTTTTTTGCTTTTAGGACACCAACATATGCATTACCATAAAGCAGTGGTTCTTAACTTGGGATCTGTGAAATTTTAAAAAATATTTTGAAAACTGCATTTCAACAGTTTTCTTTGTAATCAAACCTGTGTGTTTGATTTTTACTAATTTAAAAACACTATTCTGAGAAAGGGTTGATTGGCTTTACCAGAGTGCTAAAGGGATCCGTAACGTAAAAATGTTACAAAGTATAACCTCTGGCTGATATTAAGACTTCAGATTTGAAATCTCATTATCATAGAATTATCATTATTAAAGAGCATTATTAAAGATTAGTCACGTATGTGGCTGACGAATCTAAGCTCAGTTAATAATCAAATCCCTTCTGTGCCTCAGAAATTTCAACATTTTCTAGACCTTGATAACATTAAGATTATTCAACTAATGCAGACATTAGTTGGAGTTTGGTCTTGAGTTATAATACACAAGAAGAACAGCTGTCATGTTTAAAAGGAACACAAACTTTTTTTGAAGAAAAAAAAGGTGCCAAAAAGTCAGTTGTTAGCATTTATTTAGATGGCAGAAGCTCAAACTTATTCCAGTTTTGAAACCAGTTTGGAAATACTTTCAACAAAACTGAAATTGTGAAAACAAAATAGATGAAATTAATCTCTTCCTCATATAAATTTATTAATCTAGAATTTCTTTTTTGGGCTTCTTAGCAAAGCACTTTTAATTTTATTCTTAAAATGCCATTTCCCCATTTTGGGATAGTTTGGCTTTTAAAAAAATTCACGGCACACATTAGTCAAATTTTTTTCTCCTACAAAGCATAAGTAATTCTATAGTAGAAATCATCATGCTTTAGAGCTGGAAAGTATTCTAGTGATCATCTCTTCTAACCATTTATAGATAAGGAAACTTTTTTAACTAAGAAAGTTAAATGACTTTCTTACAGTCATATAGCTAATCTCTGGTAGCGTAATAATTAAAATGCAGGTCTTCTTACAGTAAAGACTGTCACTCTACCAGTGCTAAGCACCATGCCTTGCACATAGTAGGTGCTTAATAAATGTCTATTGATTGGTTGACCACACAATGACATGTCAAATAACTTTGAGGTCTACTCAAGGCTTCTCTTTTGAATCACTGTTTTGGAAAAAAACATTATGATAGATTATCCTCCGCTGTTACAGAGGGCATAGCAACATGGTCTCTGGAGCAGTGGAAAAGAGAAGCGCATCAGTGGGCTTACCTCCCAGATTTTCCTCTGGAGTCAGCATATGCCCAGCTACCTTTGTAAAAAAATCAGCCTACAGTCGCAGCTGTTTCCGAACTGTACAGTAGCCAAGGAGTAGTTTTTCTATAAGCTAAAAAATGAATTCCCCAATGACAGGTTCTGGGCCCCTTTAACTATAGGAATCCTTCTCTAATGCCCTTTTAAATTCCCTTCTCTTTGCCCCTTCCCTTGGACCACAAAGTAGGCCGCTCAAGCCTTAGCACAGTGACCGATGCAAAGTAAACGCTTAATAAATGCTTGTTGACTGATACAGAAGACTTCTGATCCCATGAGTGAATGGACGACATTCATTTGCCACCAGCTGCTCTGCTCAATTTTAACTCCGCAGTCATCTTCATCATGCCTGGCCCAGCAAATGTCATCATGGAAATTGCTTCAGTTTTGCTACTCATACGTCATCAGTACCCTCAGTTATTTCTGCTCCTCTGATTGGAGGGTAGAGCAAAAAGCTTCTCTCATACCCTCTTTTTATAGAGCGTTCAAAATCCCGGCCATCTCATTCATTTGCCAGCAGATGCTGTACTTGCCTTCGAGGTCACCATCATCATTCTCATGCCCTGCCCCTCCCCCAACACGTATCCTCTTCGGGGTCCCCACCCCCTTTCAGCTTCCTTTTGTGTATTCTCTTTCCCGCCATTGGTTTTTTAAGCTCCTCGAAGGCGAGGACTATCTTTCTTTTTCTTGTTTGTATCTCCAGCACTTAAACACAGTGTCTGACACATTAAGTAGGTGTTGAATAGATGTTCATCATATCCTGTCATAGGGATGGCAACACATCCTCTACCTAGATGTTATCTTATTGTAGCAGCAGTTTAGATTTGAAGATCTTTCCCACCCACTGATAGGCCATGTGACCTGCTTATATCACAGGAAGCCCAAGTCACATGTGGTGGGAGGAGCTTCCTGACAGGAAAAGGAAGTTATGTCACAGGAAATGGAAAGAGAGAGAGAGTGAGCAGTTATGGCTGCTAATGGCCGCCGTAGTGATAGCGCTGAACAGGCTGACTTAGCTGTACTGTGAGTTTGTTTTCAGGAAGACGCCAGCGAGGGGTCAGAGAGGTTTTGGGATAGAGAGTCTCCATGTTGTGATATTATATATTGAATGTTTTACTGCTCTGATATATTGGATAAATGGCTTGTGGGATATGGTTCTCTGGTGTCTGTTTATTTTTTTTATTTTGGAGGGGAGAAGGCAGGGCAATTGGGGTTAAGTG
>JAQQSZ010015076.1:0-11365 GCA_028646595.1 Phalanger gymnotis
ACATACAGTCAGATGAAGTTAACAAAGTCATAGAGCCTACAACAAAAACCTCCAGGAAAAACATGAACTGGTCTCAGGCCATGGAAGAACTCAAAAAGGATTTAGAAAAGCAAGTTAGAGAAGTAGAGGAAAAATTGGGAAGAGAAATGAGAAGGATGAGAGAAAACCATGAAAAACAAGTCAATGACTTGCTAAAAGAAAATTTGACTTTCAAATATAAGACTCAAGAGAAGCATAAAAAGGTAAACAGGAAAGGGAAATCATAAGAGACTTATTAAAGTTCAACTGTTTGCATTCCTACATGGGAAGATGATATTTGTAACTCATAAGACCTTTCTCATTACCATGGGACTTAGAAGGAGAACATGTAGACAGGGGGCACAGGTGTGAATTGAACATCAAGGGACAATATCTAAAAAATAAAATTAAGGGGTGAGAGAGGAATGTACTAGGAGAAAGAGCAAGGGAGAGGTAGAATGGGGTAAATTCTCTCACATAAAAGAAGCAAGAAAAAGCTTACAGTAGAGGGGAAGATGGGGAATCTGAGGGGGCATAAGTGAACCTTACTCTCATCAGAATTGGCTCAAAGAGGGAATATAATATACACACTTAATTGGGTATAAAAATCTATCTTACCCTACAGGAAAGTAGGAGAGGAAGGGGATAAGAGAAGCATGGGGGGGGGGGTGATAGAAGGGAGGGCAGATTGGGGGAGGGATAGTCAGAAGCAAAACACTTTTGAGGAGGGACAGGGTAAAAGGAGAGAGAGAATAGAATAAATGGGGGTGGGGGGAATAAGGTGGAGGGAAATATAGTTAGCGATAGTAACTGTGAAAAAAATTTTGAAGCAAGTTTCTCTGATAGAGGCCTCATTTCTCAGACATATAGAGAACTGAGTCAAATTTATAAAAATAAGAGCCATTCCCCAATTGACAAAATGATCAAAATATATAATCAGTTTTCAGATGAAGTAATCAAAGCTATCTATAGCTACATGAAAAAATATTCTAACTCACTATTGATTTGAGAAATGAAAATTAAAACAATTCTGGGGTACTACCTCATACCTATTAGATTGACTAATAGGACAGAAGAGGTAAATGCCAAATGTTGGAGGGAATGTGGGAAAAATGAGACATTAATGCATTGTTGGTGGAGTTGTGAACTGATTCAACCATTTTCTACAGCAAGTTATAGCCCAAAAGGCTATAAAACCATGTATACTCTGACCTAGCAATACCACTACTAGGTCTGTATCCCAAAAGAGATAAAAAACAAAAAGGAAAAGGACTTATAGGTACAAAAATATTTATAGCTGAATTAGAAACTGAGGGGAAGCCCATCAATTGGGGAATGGCTAAATAAGTTATTGCATGTGATTATGATGGAATACATTGTACTGTAAGAAATGATCAGCATGATACTCTCAGAAAAACCTGGAAAGACTTGCATGATCTGATGCAAAGTGAAATGTATTGTGTACAAAATAACAGCAATATTGTAAGATGATTAGCTGTGAATGACTTAGCCATTCTCAGCAATATAGCAATGCAAGACAGCTATGAAGGACTGCAGAGAAAAAACTGATGGTGTCTGAATGCAGATTGAAGTATACTTTTTTTTTTACTTTATTTATCTTGAGGATTTTTTTCGTCTAGGTTTTCTTTCACGACATGACTATTATGGATATGTTTTGCATGTCTACACATGTATATAACCTATATTGAATTGCTTGCTTTCTCAATGAGGTGGGATGGGGAGAGAGGAAGGGAGAGAACTTGGAACTCAAAGATTTAAAAACAAATGTTAAAAATAATTTTCCCGTATAACTGGTGTTTCAACAGTCCAACTAGCAGCTGCTGTGGTGGTGGTGGTGGGGTGTAAAACCAACAACAACCAGCTCACAGAATGCTGCAAGCCTAGGTTCTTTTGATCTGCTTTACTAAGGAAAGCAACATTAAGGGGTTAACAATCTTACTTTAATCCAGCATGCAAACACCATTCACTTAGTTCAGGGGAAAAAGCCAGCACCCTGAACTTCAGAGCAAATACAAACAAATTACAAACACACCAAATACAATTCATAGTTACCAAGAAAACCATCAACATCTGAGTTCAGCCAAAAGGCACTTAGAGCAGCTGCCCAGAGTCCCACGCTTCCAGGAGTGAGAGCCTTAAGCAAATAGCTCTGTCTTCCCTTTTTATGCACTTTTTAGCCGTCATTAAATGTTATCTGAGTGACCAGAACTTAAGCTCTTACTATTGGCTCTGGAGTTAGCACCTCCCTTCATTGGTCCCACCTGGAGCCCCACCTTAGTTACCGATTCACACCCACATAGGCATAGCACCTAATAGATAGATAGTTTGGGCCTGGGGCTTAGCACCTAGTAAAACTCAATCAAAGACACTGAATTAATCAAAGGAAACAAAGGCCAAACTCTTCCAGGATCTCCAATACAACTGGAGAAAAATAAAATAATAGAAAACATTATTATTAAAAAAATTCTGAACTTAAAAAAACAAATAAAATGACCATTTTGTACATTGTACAAAATACATTGTAGAATAGAAGGTGAAGGCTATATATGGAACTTCAAATCTCTGTTATATAATGCTTGCTTTTCTTTTAAAGTATATAATAAATGCAGCATGTAATTTTCATAGCTGTCTTGCTTCTCTGTGATTCTAACAATCAAAGTCAAGCTCGCTGGCTTATGGTTTGAATGTAATGCAATACTATACGATAAACATTTATTAAGCTTTTGCATGTTATTTATGAAGACTCCCTTCTTCTCTTTTTTTGAAGATCAGGGCAGAATTTCCCTTTTTACCAATTCTGGGGATCTTTTCTGTTGTCCATGATTTTTTGAAAACTTCTGACAGTGCTTCAACAATCACATCTGCTGATTATTTTAGAACTTTAGACTGTAATTTATCTGGGCCTTATAATAAATTCATTGAGGGCAATTGGATGCTACCTGTTCTCAACTTCTCAGTACAAAGGTTTGAGAAAAATGATTATTTCTTTCTTGTATGTAATAATTAATTATTGAATTGGGACCAAGGTTTTTCTCGTTTTCTACTTCCTCATTCAGAAATCCACCCCTGTAGGTTATTCAGGCAGACTTTCAAATGCAGGGTTGATACTGAGAGAAAGAACTCAAATCTGTTCAAAAGATTAAGTTAGGTGAATTGAAAGATTACCGATCTTTATGTTTACTCAGATAGTTCTGGGAAAATGTGGACTCACCCTTTTGTGAGACAGGTGATAAAGATATTGATAAATCTCTTTAACCAAGACTGGGTGCTCAGTGTCAGGACCTCAAGACCCTCATTGGAATAAGCCCACCTCTCATTCTAATCTTTCATTACTTGTTAACCAATCAGAGTTGATTTTCACTCTCAGATGAACCCCTTTTTCAAAAGACTTTATAAATACCAAAGGTCGGACAGGCTCAGCCTCTTTGTTCACCAAAGGTAACAATGAGCCTCTTTTGTTGACTGCTTTCTAGACATAGTTAATAAAATTGATTATAATTTACCCAGAACCTCTCTCTCAGAAAATTTCAATTGTCACAGGTTATTATTGTTGGAAGAGAGAAGTTAAGCTGCACCTTCTCTTATAGCTCCTGACACAGAGGACCAGGAGCAGAGCAGATATGAGATGCTTCTTATACCCCCTCTGCTGCTACTTCCAAGAAATTGCCCCTCTGCCTTCACCCTATCCTCTCCATTAATAAAAAACAAAGAAACAAATCAAAAACCAAAAACAGTTGAAATGGGATTCATTATCAGCGTATAACTACAATTGCAATCTTCTAGGAGGCTGATATTTAAATAGGTCAGCTTATAGGACTGCTAATTAAACATTTCACATTTTCCTTTGCTCTCTGCTTAATTCCTGGTACACGTCTGCTGATAAAATAACCAGGCTTGGACTATGGCTACTGTTGGTAGCCCTCTTCTATGCAGGTGCTTCCCCAGACATTAGCTCCAATCAGAGGTGTGCTGGTAAACGTTTAGTCTCTCTTTAAAAAATACATATTATATACACAAATATACGTATAGGCGCACACACATATACACACTTATAAAGGTAAAATATATGTAAAATGTGTGTATATGTATAATGTGTAAAATGTATGTACATGTGTATAACATGTAAGCCATATGTGTATGTATGCATGATATGTAAAATGTATACATATGCAAGATAGAAATATGTGCATATATGTATAATATATAATATGTAAATTATATGTGTATATGTGTATGATATATTAAATATGTGTGTTTATATATGAGTATGTATATATATGTGTGTGATAAGATACCAGGCACTGAGGTCCTTACTCAAACTAAACTGCCAAGAATTCAAACTCTGCTTCAGAGAGTACAACTCCATGGGCTGGCCATGTCGTTTGAATGCAAAACATACGCTCACCAAAAAGACTATTTTATGGAGAACTCAAGGGCAAGAGTTCACAGGGTGGTCAAAAGAAGCAATACAAGGGCACTCTTAAGATCTCTCTTAAGAACTTTGGAATAGAATTGTGACATGGGAGACACTGGCACAGGACCATTCGGCATGGCATGCCCACATCAGAGAAGGTGCTGTGTCTATGAGCACAGCAGAATTGAAACAGCTCAAAGGAAACACAGGATGCTCAAATCTGGAGAATCCACCCCAAATGTTCACGGGGATTATTTGTGCCTGACCTGTGGTAGAGTATTTTGAGCTTGTATTGATTTGATCAGCCACAGTTGGACATATTGAAATTTACCTCTAGTATAGTGATGTCATTTTGGTCCTCTTCGAGAATGAAAGACAACAACAACATGTGTGTGCATGACATGTTCCTGTTTAATTTGCATTATTAACATTTTCTACATCACTTTTGTCCATCTAAATAGCCAACAAAACAATAAACCAAATTGATTGATTGTGCTAGCAGATTTCCAAGATGGAAATATTTATGTTGAAAATTTAACAATTGGCTCTTTGCTCAAGCATTTGTCAGCTGAGTCTAGCACACCCTTGGCTGCAACCCAACAAAGCCTAAGGCCTCTAGACCTCTTGAACTCTTAAGGTCTCTTCTGTGTCTGGACACTTTCACCTTGAGGCTCATGCTCAGTGACCTACTCAGCAAAGGAAACCTAAAACAGGAAAGGTAGCCATGGCCCCAGATACAGCTATCTTACTTTGAGTCCCCTGTTCCTACCTGCAAGACCCCAGCAACAAGCCATGTCCAATCCAGAGGCACCCCATACCCAATGTAGCTCCTCCCTAAATTGAGACCTACATAAGCTTTCTCCTTTTGTTCCTTTGGGGAGTCTCTGCCCTTGCAGATGGGGCTCCCTTGCTGGCAAACTTAATAAATCTTCATTGGTTCCTAAATTTGTGGATTGGGTCTAGATTTGGTTTTGTTTCTGATTTGTTCTAGTATTGACAAGTTTAACCATAATATCTATCTACCTATATCTATGTGTGTGTATATACACACATAATATTTGTATACACACACATTTATATATAAGCTAATTTATCTGTCAATTTATCATCTATCCTTATATATTGATACCATTTATTGTGGTTTTGAAATGATACAAGGATGATCTATAGTGCAAAAAAAAAACCCAAGTAAACTAGCCATGTGTTGTTGAAAAGCCTATAGATATTTCACAAGGCAATGAAAAGATATTGCTTCTGGGGCATTGTAAGATAATTGTTCCCACATCTGGGCTGGTGGAGTCTTAAGAGAGTCTTCAGCTAAGATTCTTGTTACAGCCACCAGGACTCCAATTTACCTCTCTCTAGAGATGTAAGTCAGTCTCACATTGGTTGGGTTTCAAGGTCAGGCACCTCACAGGTCAGTGACTTCTGGGTGAACAGCTTCATAAAAGGACCTGGAGGTCAAAACAATGCCCATCTGATCCTTTGAAATATTCCACTTTGCCTTTAGGGTCATAGTATCACAGATTTAAAGCACAATTGTTGATGTTTCATTCTCTGCTTATAGAATAGATTTGTTGCAGCAATAAGAGTCAATCAGATGAGTGATTTCCTGGTGACAGACTCCAATCTACCAAGGGGTTTGTATGTTGGAGGATGGGGTGTTTAAGGAATGCTTGGGTGGTAGTCATGCACTAGTCAAATTTAGTATTTGAACGTTACAAGCAAAGCAGCAATAGAATGTATGTAATAAGAGCTGAGCATTGTCAACCCATATGGTTCACCTAGTCATTACAGTGTCAAATTATTTTAATTATCATGTCAGAATACGACTCTTGACATTGGGATCTAGGCATATTTGGGGGTACACCTTTCAAAAATCCTTCGTTTGTGCTCCCACCAAGAGAAGCCCTAGAGACTTTCATATCTGACCTTTTTTCTTCCCCAAAAGAGCTCTCAGATCTTCTGTAAACACTTAGGCTGTGGAACATGTTAAAAATCAAATGCTTTATTTCTTTAACAAGGTTTTGCTATGCATGCCTAAGTCACCAAAGATGGAAGCACCCATATGGGAGATGGCAGGGAATCTGCTTCTGGTGAGTAAACATCCTGTGTTCCCTTCTACATAGGTGAGAGCAATGCTACTTAGCCACAATAAGATGCATCATTAAAAATACCAGAATAGGACCATGTTGGGCTCTCTTTCCAGTGGCATCCATGGGATGAAGGTCCTGTTCCCCTCCAGTGTGGGCACCATGCACTGAACTGGAGGTGAGAGGTGGAAGTCTACCTCCTCTCCTTTCCTTTACGCCCTGTGACCCCCGGAGAATCGGGCTTGGAATTTGGTTTGGTTTGTCCTTTTCTGTTCTAGGAGCAGGAAGTGAAGTTCCCAAACTTGGGAGCTGGAGCATGGCAACCCTGGATCCAAGATCCCAGGCCAGATGTTGTTGCCAGCCAAACAAGAAGCCCTGAGAAGCCAGGGTGCCAGGACTCAAGTCCAGCAGGACCTTAGACTTAGAATTTGGTGGGACTGCGATATAGGACCTGAGCTAAGCTGTCAACACACTTGCCCTCCCTTCCCCAGAGACTGGGGTGGTGTGAGGGAGGGATTATGCCCCTCCAGGTAATGGGGTCAGGGGATAGTGTTTATATGTTTGTCCTTATTATACCTTTGAAGTAAATGTTCATTCGTAAAAGTAATCTGACTTAAGCAGTTAAATGGAAATGGGGTGCAGAGTACCCCTAATGTCAGGGGAACACAATTGGTACGGGCTTGAGCAAGTGGCAAAGACAAGACACCCAAACGTCCGTGGAGCTACCAGAGAGTCACAGAGGAGGGGTAAAATGTAACCTATTTGGCCATCAGGCATTTTAATATGAATTTCAAGTTACTTTATAGAACTCCTAATACCTCTTCCACATATGAAGTTAACTACAATTTGGGTCCCTAGTTTATCAAGAATAATTTCCACTTACCCACTCACCTCCCATTTCCCAGAGATCACTTAAAAATAATAACAGTTGGCATTATGTAAGACTTTAAAGTTTGCAAAGCCTTTTCATACATTATCTTAACATACAACAATCCTGTGAGGTAGATCGTACAGATATCATTATTCCCATTTTATGAGACAGAATGTCTTGACCAAGTCTCAGAGCAGCTAGTCTTAGAGCTACTATTTGAATCCAGGTCTTCATGATTCTAACTCCAGTCTTTATCTACTATACCACACTACCTTTCCTTGTATTACCCTGTATAGTTCAAGGTCATCAGGAAATCAATCTTCTCCTGACCGTGGGACCTCCACAGTGTATATGACTCACAAAACCAATGGGGGCAAGATCTACGTTTGCTCTCCCGTATCATGACTAGGTACTTCAGTGGTCCAAGGTTCTTGTCTCTTCTCCAGGATTCAGTTCACTAGTTCCCGGTTGTGTCAATCCTTATCTCCTCCCCTTATCTCCCTTTTTCTTTTTGGTGCTTCTGTCCTTAATTTAGCATCTCTCTATTTCCCTGGCTGCTTCCCTTGGAGACTGCATAGATGGCAGCCGCCTTCAGCACATGCCTCTTTCTACTACACAGCTTGCCATTTCTATCTGGCATCCACTTCCATGTCCAAATCTACAAAGGGTCACTCCTTGTCTATGTGTCCCTGTCATGGCTTCCCGGTCCCTTTTACCCTGAAGAAGCTTCCCTGTTGCTCTTGTTCCTAGATGCTAGAAGGGAAGGTTTCATCCAACTCCTCTTTGCACGTGCTCAGCACATTATATCTTGCTTTTCTAAAATAGTATAGTCATTTCCTCCTAGGATTTCCATAATTTCTGCTCCACTCATTGGTTCCTTAAAAAACCAAATTAGTTGCAAACAAGCATGATCCATGTCTCACATGAACCTCGTCATTGTTATTAAGATCATAATAATATTAGCCACAATAAATACCTTGTGTGTCTTGCTTTATTGTTGAATTTCTTTCTTACAGAAGAACACAGGAAGATTTTTACATTGAAGGAAAAATTTTACCCCATAATGACTAATAGCTATAGTTGACTACAGCCTGTGTATTTCAAAATAAGAAGATATATTTATTTGCAAATCATATCTAAGCTTTTGTTTCCTTTATATTTGTTCATATGCTTCTGGA
Organism: Phalanger gymnotis; assembly: GCA_028646595.1. Lineage (NCBI taxonomy): Eukaryota > Metazoa > Chordata > Mammalia > Diprotodontia > Phalangeridae > Phalanger > Phalanger gymnotis. The sequence goes on from JAQQSZ010015076.1 coordinate 8,596, forward strand.
AAGCCCTGCAGGAGTAGGGAGCCTGAGACGTCAAGGCCACATGTGACTGTCTAGGTCTTCAAGTGTGGTCCTGAATCCAAACTTTACAGGGCTGCACTTGAGGACCTAGAGGACCACATGTGGCGTCACTGTGTTCTCCACCACTGTGGGGCTGGGGCATACTAACAAGAATCGTAATTTTCCCTTAACTGTGACCAAATGGGATGTTGAAAATAAAATAAATATATCTCTCTTCCCTATCATATTAATTTTTGACAGGAAGCAGCAGCAGACAATTGTAGATGAAATACAATATCTTTGTATTTTTTATATATTTGCAACAGATATCTTTGGTTTGTATATATCATATCAGGACACCAAAAGGGAATTATTTTTAATTTCTAGGTTCAAAATATTCTTTATTCTATGCTGAATATAGGTCTTGAGTATGAACATTAGGTTGACTATTTCAAGATGATGATAAAAGCTCTGATATAAACTTGATTCAGAATGTTCACCCTTAACTCTCCAGTGATTTAGCATAAGACATAGGTTGTGAAGAGGGTGCCATTAAAAGAAAATCTTTGTTCAAGCCTTAGCCCTCAATAATGAAGCAAACTCAGGTAGGGAAAATTAAAAGGAATTTATAGCAACAGTTTCAAACAGTCTACTGCTTTTATAGACAACTTTTCATAAAACAGAAAGACAATCTTGATAGGTACCAAAAAGGGACTTCATTTTCATTTCTTCCTCATTGCAGCATCATAGGGAAAGGAAGATCAGAGATTAGACAGATGTGGGCATGTGGCTATGTGCTGACTAGCAAAGGATGGGATCAGAGTCCATGCCACCTCTCCCAACAGGTCTCTTGATTGATGCTGCACAAATTTGAATACTGCTATTTACAAATTAGGTTTAGGATCTGCCTAAGATATTGAATAGTTTTTATTTGTGAGATCTGAAACAAACAGTGCCAGCTTTCATCGTTATAGGTGGAGTGGTGCATGTGCAAAAACAATAATCATAGTAACTCAAAATTTTATAATGCTTTAAGAGTTAGGTCTCAACATTCAACAGATAGTGGCTTAAATGACATGAGTGAACTTTCCTTCGGATTGTAGAGAAAATCCCTAAATTAGTATAATGCTGCCAATCTTAGTTTATCTCTTGAGCCCAACTCAGTTTAGTCAGCACTCACTTCAAGGATGTAGTGAAAGTCAAACGCGGTAACATATTAAAGCATTTTGCAAACCCTAAATTGCTATATAAATACTAGCTATGATTATAATTTTAAAAACTGCCCATAAACTGGGAAATGGCCAAATAAATCATGGTATAAGAATGCAATGGAATTTTATTAAATCATAAGAAATGAGGAATATGACAGATTCACAGAAATATGGAAAGACTTCTATGAACTGATAAACAGTGGAGTGAGCAGAACCAGGAGAAGCACCACTTCCTGGTGGAAGCTGAGGGTCTTGTCTTCTCAGAGGCAAGGAACCTTTACTGTCCTCTAGTCACGTGGAGAAGGGGACTAGAACAGGAGCAGAATTTCTGTAGAGGTGAATGGCATCCAGGAGAGCCATACTTTTGTGGACAGTCTGTGATATTTAAGACTATTATTTCTTTTCCCATTTGTAAACTAAGAAGTTAGCATAGCTGGTGAAATGAAATTGTCAGTGTTATGCCATATCATGATCTAAGAAGCCATTACCCAAGGACAAGAAAGTTATTCTAATGCTGAATGGATTCCAGCTCTACCCATAGACAGATAGTCTAAGAGGAGTTACCTAGTGAAAATCTGGATTTTGAAAATGCGTTTAGCTATATAGCATTCCATCCTAAAAACAAAACTTCTCCAAGAACAGTTCTTTCTCTTGATGAGGATTCTTGATTTGACCAATGCTAGGGTAAGATTTTTTTTTATTTACGTCTTTCTATAATATTTTGTCTCTTTTTTTTTGCTACAGCTAGTTTATTAATGGTGCATTGTAATTAAATGTCTACCTCTATCTTCAGTTTTCTTTTGTAGAAATTATGGACCATTATCAGGGTAGAATAGAGGAATTAGGTAAATCAGTTGTCAGAGTAGCATTTGCTAAATATCTACCTCTGTATGGAAGTATATATACTTAAATAAAACTTGGTGTGCCTGTTTCTTAGTACATAAAATGCAAGATGGTCAATGTATGTACACAAGATCATAGATGTATGCCTGGAAGAGACCTTTGAATTTATCTGGTACAGTCCTCTGACTATAGAGATGAGGAGATTGAGGCCCAAATCAGTGAAAAGACTTACTCATATAGGTAGTAAGTAGCAGAGGCGTGATTTGAATCCAAGACTTCTGACTACAAATAGAGTGTTCTTCCCACTGTATCATGACACAGGTATTTTTTAATTCATTGTGTTTCTGTAATTTTGATATTTTTTGTTTGTTTTGTGCCTAGCTATAGACAGTGAGATTAGAGAGCTGATGAAAGCGAAGAGAAGGAACAAAAGAAAGGAGTCATCTGGAGGATAGAATTTCATTGTCAAGCCAAAGGAATTACTAGGAATCTAAATCCTCAACAGGCATAATAATGTACTATATTTTATTATGATGAGCTCTATAAAAATCAATTTCATTAATTTTTTTTGATTCTTTATTTTAATTTATTTTTAATATGTTTAGTTTTCAGCATTGATTTTCACATGCGTTTGAATTACAGATTTTCTCCCCATTTCCACCCCACCCCACTCCAAGATGGCTACACTCTGGTTGCCCTGTTCCCCAGTCTGCCTTCCC
>JAQQSZ010015077.1:0-11365 GCA_028646595.1 Phalanger gymnotis
ACAATGAATATACCATCAGTATATTTAAAAATTGTTAATTATTGGCCACCTAAGCTAATTAAAAATTATCAGCAGCAGGGTGGAATCGGACTCGGAGTCAGTAGAGGCCTGACTTTGGGCCCCACTGCTGACACCAGCTATTTGACCATAGGCAAACTATTTTTCATATCTGAGCCTCACTTTCTTCATCTGAAAAATGCAGATGATAGTGTGAAATATTTTTTCAAATATGTATATGTTCAAGCATAGGGAAACATATATACATATATAAATTATTTGTTATATTTGCCGAATACAATTTTTTTATTTTTGGGGTTTTGTTTTTGGAGGGGGGATGGCAGGGCAATTGGGATTAAGTGCCTTCCCCAAGGTCACACAGCTAGTAAGTGTGTCAAATGTCTGAGTCCACACATGAAGTCAGCTCCTCCTGACTTCAGGTCCGGTGCTCTACTCACTGTGCCACCTAGGTGCTCCCGAATAAAATTTTAACTTTGTTTTTTCTTTAAAAGCAGGTAAGTTGAAATGGAGGAGCACACAGGTGGGGGATAATGAGAAACAGAACTAGAAATCTAACCCCACCCCCTCCCCAGCCTCTCATGGTTATTCCTAAAATCCTAAGGGGAGAAACTGGTTGTATTGCTGTTCAATGTTAAAATTTCATTAATTTTTTTTTATTTCTAAAAGTCATACACCTTCTGCTCCTGCTTCAGAAACTATTGGTTCTTAACTTAAACATGATTATCACAAGTCTGCTATTTTGTTCAACCACAGCAGACTAGATGCAGCAAACAAGAAGGAGGTCGAGGACTGCTAATGGTAGGCACACCCAGAGTAACAAGAGGTGACAAAGAATAATGAGTAAGAAAACAGACAAATTATAAAAATCAGATAGAAGAACTCAAAAAGCATAGCTGTGTGGGACCATGCCATGTAGTGACAAATAGTCCTTCATACTGGTTTTGTTTTTTTTGTCTGTGTTTTCTTTTATAGAATGACTTATATGTAAATGCGTTTTCCATGACTACAAATGTATAAACTATGTCAAATTGCTTTCCTCTTGATGAGGAGAAGAGGGATGGAGAGAGTTTGGAACTCAAAATTTGAAAGAAAAAAAAGAATGTTAAACTTGTTTTTACATGAAATTAGGGAAAATGAAATATTAAATAAGGGGAAAAAAGAAGAAGAGAATCCTTTAAAGGAAAAAGAAGAATTTTTAATGGAATGGAGGACTTTCAAGGATTGTTATTGAAAATATCAGAGCTGAGTAGAAATTTTGAAATACAAATATAAAAGTCAATAGAAACCTATAAGGATAAATTCATCTGAGTCATTGGAAGGGATTAAATAATGATGAAGTATTTACATTCTAATGGGGAAGAAGACATGAGTATCCTTTTAGAATTCTAATATCTTCATAAGTTTCAGAGGAACCTAAGAGGTTCAAAGGTTTTGTTCTGTTTAGATTATCTCAAAAGACGAAGGGAAAGAGAGGGGGAAAGGAATATACTAAGAAGAAATGAGGAAGGACACTAAACTTACTTATTTCTCATATTTGGGATGTTGTGCAAAAATAAAAAAGTGTATTATAAACACAGAGGAAAGGATGGCCTCGGCAGACATCACATGAACCTCACTCATATCTGAACCAGACATAGGAGGGGTGAAACTACATACACAGGGTTTGGTGTAGAAATACATTAATTTCAACAGGGAAATGGGGAGGGGCAGGGAGAGGTGAGAGAGGGAGAGAGGGAGGGTGAGAGAGAAGAGTTGTAGAAAGAATAGCAAGACAACTATCGGAGTGTGTATAATAAAGGGGAGAATAAAAGGAGAAGAAAGGTTGAGAATCAATGATCAGGATCTGGGCATGGGGAAGAGACAAGGGGCAGTGGAGAGAACGTAGACTGCTTCAATTACTGACTACAAGAGCTGATCACTTGTGTTTTCTTGCACCTCTTCCTTTTTCTTTGTAAAAGAGGAGGATAGGGAGAAAAGAGAAGAAAATCTATTTCATGATGTGACGGAGGGATGTACACAAGTGATCATAAACATAAAATGGAAGACAGCAAAACGGATGAGATAGCGAAATCCAATAATATGTGGCTTACTTGAAACAGTCATTGAGTTCAAATGAAGACCTGGAGCAGAATTTGCTATATTTCATGAGAACCCAAAAAACAGGAAGGCAACAGTAAAAACAGATATGGCTAAAAAAGATAAACAAATCTAATGTTTGGAACCACTGCTGGGCCCAGGAGGCATTATGCCCACTCCCCTTCTACTAATGTCCATCTATTCTGGATCAAGACATTCAGTCTGGACTGGAGTCAGTCCTGGGGGAAACTGGTCTCTAATGTGAGGAGTCAATCTCTTTTTTTTTTCCACACTCTTCAACTTGTTGCATCCCTCATCCTCGTGTCCTGGGGAACATTTCTTAAGTCTTAGGTTGTAGCTCATATCTGTTGTCTCCCCAAAGTGGGAATTATAAAAGTACTCAATGTGCAATAGGAATCAGATATGGGACAAGTATTTATTTCCTACACAGAAAAGAAAGCAAACACACAAAAAAAGAATTGACAGAACTTAAAAGAGGTGACAACTTATAACTACTTTTATACCCTCTTGAGGCTAATACTTAAACTTTATCAGAACTAAAGGCAGGTTTAGGGGTTCCCAAATACATATTCCACATTTCACCTTAGCTCTGCACTCTTTAAAGAATTTCTAGTCTATGTTTTCTGCCTGTTTGGGCCAGGGCTTGGACCTACCATCTTGCTGGCAGTCATTTTCTCTGGCAAAAATGAAAGAACTTGCATTGCTACCAGTCATCTCTGCCAGAGGGACCTCTCCAGCTCACAAGGTTACCTCCAAGCCTAAACACACACACATCTTGTCCATCTAGAGAACATTGGTTAGTAACCACCTAAATTGGCAAAAATGACAAAAAAAGGAAAGATAGTTGTTGGAGAGGATGTGGGAGGATAGGCACACTAATGCACTGATGGTGGAGCATGAATTGGTGCTAGTCATTCTGGAAAGCAATTTGGAACTATTCTCCAAAAGTCATTAAACTGTGCATCTCCTTTCATCCTCAGATGTCACTGCTAGACTTATGTCTCCAAGAGGTAAAAGAAAGAGGGAAAGGACCCTTGTTCACAAAAATATTTATAGCAGTATTTTTTATTGTAGCAAAGTACTGGCAATTAAGGGAGTAACCATTAATTGGGCTGGACAAATTATGGTATAGGAATGTGAAATAAATTTTATCACACCCTAAGAAATGATGACAGGGATGGATTCAGAGAAACATGTGAAGACTTGTATGACTGATATAGGGTAAAGTGAGAAGAAACAGGAGAACAATACATATAGTGATGACAACACTATAAAGAAAAAAAACTTTAAAAGACTTTAGAACTTAGAGCTATGTAATGACCTAGCATGATGCCAGAATGTCAAATACTTCCCATCTCCTGACAGATAAATGATGGGCTAAAGGTATAGTATAAGACATTTCTGGTCACAGTCAATATGGGATTTGTTTTGCTTGACTAGAGTTTTTTGTTACAAGTTTTTTAATTGGAGAAAGGGGCACCTAGTAATAGTGCTACTCCCCCTCTCCCCCCAAAAAAGAAAGAAAGGCACCTAAATGAAGTATTTAAAAGAATTCACAGAAGAAAAGTGAAGGTTCAGAGGAAAGCAGACAAGCAGGAAAGCTTGGATACTCACACATTGAATTTGTTGTATTATTGTAAAAAGCAAATAAACTAGCAATCTTTCTGCTAATGGAAATGCTTTTATCTGTTGCTATTTGTCAAGTTTAGAAAAACAAAAAAAATAAATGAATAAAAATGAGGGAAATGGACATGATGACCTCTGAAATCACTGTGAGCCTATCAATGCAATTCAAAAACCATTTATGAATTGCCTGTTGTGCTGGGTCCTGGGAGTTACAAAGACAAACATGAGCACAATCTTTGCAATATACAACCAATGGAACTTCAAAAGGACAAGAATTCAGAAGAATAAAATATTACACACCAAAACAGAGGCCATTATCATACATACATGACCAAAAGAATGTACACGAATCTCTTCAGTTAACAGCTGCTAGTGAAGGGATGAACAAATATATGGAAATAAAAGCATTTTTTAAAGTGCTTGCTATGTGCAAAGCATTATGTTAAATGCTGGGGATCCAAACAGAAAGCTAAGATCTCTGATCTAGACAACACATATAGGAGGGCACAACTGCAGGGCAGATGGAAAGGTCTCATCATCCTTAGAAAGCGAAAGCAAGGCAGATGAAAATGCCACATTTTTGGCATCACTGTTATTAGGCAACCATGAGTTTATCCAGAACTTTATCTTGTTCTTTTTGAATCACCCAATTTATTTTATTTTTAAAATATGTTTTATTCCCCTCTTGCCCGATTACATGGGGTAAAAGAATTTTTTAATATTTGGAGGTCTTAATAAAATTTTTGAGTTCCAAATTCTCTTTCTCCCTTTCTTCCTTCCCCTCTTTCTGAGACAGTAAGCAATCAGATATAGGTTATACATGTGCAATCATGTAAAATTTTCCATATTAGTTGTTTTGTATAAGAAGACTCGAATAAAAGAAAAAAAAGAAAGAAAGAAATAGTATGCTTCATTATTATTTCTTTGGGACTTTCTTGGATCATTGTATTGCTGAGAATAGCTAAGTCATTTATAATTCTTCGTCAAACAATATTGCTGTTATTGTGTATACAGTTCTCCTGGTTCTGTTCATTTCACTTTGTTTTAGTTCATGTAATTCTTTCCAGGTTTTTCTGAAATCATTCTGACTTTCATTTCTTATAGCACAATAATATTCCATTGCAGTTATATACAACAGCTTGTCTAGCCATTCCCCAGTTGACAGACATCCCTTAGAGTTCCAATTCTTTGCCACCACAAAAATAGGATTATATCTTATGAAGTAGCTACAAATCTTGAGATAGAATAGAATGCTTGCTCCCCAGAGAGAGTTCTCAACTTGGGGTCACTAAACTTCTTGTTTGAATTTTTTGCTACTGTGTTTCAGAGTAATTGGTTTCTTTTGTAATTCTATTCATTTAAAAACATGATTCTGGAAGGGGTCCATGAGTTTCCCTAGATTGTCAAAGGGATCCATCACATAAAAAAGGTCAAGAATCTCTGATGTAAAGCTTGGGTCCAGGGACGGCATGAACTGTGCATGGGATAGCACTGCAAAAACAATGATGTCCTCTGCCCTACTTGGCAAACCCTCAAGACTGTGCCTCCTGGCCACCATTCATACTAGTAGTATGGAACATACATACTTGTAGTGTGGAAACAGCTTTCCTCCACTCTTCTTGCACACCCATTCTCCTTACCTTATGACCTCAAATACACACACACACACACACACACACACACACACACACATACACACACACACACACTTTCTTTTCATAGCCCAGAAAGTTCTTGTCCAATTCAGAGAGATTTCAACCCCAGGCTGGTTTCCCTCCCTCTTACCCAGCACAATCCTGGCAGTGTCCTCCTATCTCTCAGCTGCTGTGCTGCACAGGCATGAGCTAGCTTCCATATTCAGATGGTCCTTCCATTATCTCGTCTATACTGATGAATCCCAACTCTGTACCTCCAGTTCTGCATCTCCAATAAGCTCTCTAATGAATATCATCTAGGTGTTCTCCGGCATCTCAAATTTATTGTCTAAACCAGGGGTTCTTAACCTATTACATGTCATGGGTCCCTGTGTCCTTGTGGCAGTGTGGTAAAGCCTATGAACCTCTTCTTAATATTGTGTTGATAAACGCATAAAATATACAAGGTTACAAAGAAAAGCAATTATATTAAAATTGTTATTTTTTTAAAATGAATTTATAGACTTCAGGTTAAGAATGGCTTGTTGTTATTCAGTCATTTCATGTGTGTCTGACTCTCTGTGACGCCATTTGAGATTTTCTTGGCAAAGATATGGGAGTGGTTTGCCATTTCCTTCTTTAGCTCATTGTACAGATGAGGAAACTGCTAGTTTGACGCTGAACTCATCACCACCACCACCGAATTTCTTTCCTTGACTCCCCTTCTGCCAATTACTTCATTACCCTTCAACTCAACCAGGCATGGGTCATCTTTAATCCCACTCTCCTCCTTACATCCAATTAATCATCACAGCTTTTCACTTCTCTTTTAAATACTTTCTGGTCAACTTCTGGCCAAGATGGCTACCTGATCAGAGGCAGAAACCTTAGCTACCCCAAACATACTCCAGCAAAAACCTACAGTTCATACTTTGCTGACTAAAGATCAAGAGAGCTAATGTGAAATTATAGAAAGTGACTACTTCTACCCTAAGACTAAGTAGAAAGTCTAGGAGAAGTCAACAGACACTGGGAAAGGGCCTGCCAATAAAATCCACACAAGCATAGGTGAAAAAACTTGCAACATCTCAGTGCGGGCCGGGATAGGCCAAAAAAATATGCTATGTTTAGAGGGAACTAGAACAAATGGCTACTCCACAAAGCATTAGATTAGAGAAATGCAAAGTAAAACAACTGAGGTACCACATCATACCTATAAGATTGGCTAATATGACAGAAAGGGAAAATGATAAATGTTGGAGATGTGGGAAAATTGGAACACTAATGCATTGTTGGTGGAATTGTTAACTGATTCAACCATTCCAGTGAGCAATTTGGAACTACGCCCAAAGGGCAATTAAACTCTGCACACCCTTTGATCCAGCAATACCACTAAGTCTGTATGCCAAAGAGATCATAAAAAAGGGAAAATGTACAAAAATATTAACAGCAGCTCTTTTTGCAGTGGCCAAGAATTGGAAATTGTGGGGATGCCCATCAACTGGGGAACGGCTGAACAAGTTGTGGTATATGAATGTAATGGAATAGTATTCTACAAGAAATGATGAGCAGGCAAATTTCAAAGAAAGCTGGACTTACATGAACTGATGCTGAGTGAAGTGAGGAGAACCAGGAGAACATTGTACATATTAACAGCAACACTGTGTGATGACCAACTATGATAAACTTAGTTCTTCTCAGCAATGCGAGGATCTAAGACGATTCCAAATGACTCCTGATGGAAAATGCTATCCACATCCAGAGAAATAACATGATTAATTTGGAAATATGTGTAACATGACCGTACATGTATAAACTACATCAGATTGCTTGCTGTCTTAGGGAGGGGGGAGCAAGGGATGGAGAAAAATTTGCAATTCAAAATCTTATAAAAATGAATGTTGGAAATCATGTATAATTGGAAAAAATACTGTTAAATACAAAAAAAAGTCTTTCCAATAAGATCAAGAGTAATGCAAAAATGGCTATTGCCACCACTACTGTTTGATATAGTTCCAGAAATGCTGGCCATCACTAGAAAAAAAGACAGAAATGGAAGGAATAAGCTTAAGCAAAGAAGCCAAGTCATCTCTGTTTGCAGATAATATGATGGCTTCAATGAAAATATTAATCAAAACAATTTACAAGTTCAAAAAATTAGCAGGATATAAAATAAACCTACAAAAGCCAGCCTTTCTTTGTGTTGGTGACAAAACCCAAGAGACAGAAGAAGAAATTCCACGCAATATAGTGACAAAATGTATATAAAATCTTAGTACCTCCTTAACTATTTACACCGACTTCTTCATAACAAGAAATGATAACACCCAAATTAACAGATTTAATGTTATATCAAACTACACTAAAATTACTTTATAGAATTAGATACGTAACAAAATTCATCTAAAGGAATAAAAGGTCAAGCATCTCAGAGAAAACAATGCAAAAAAAATTTAATGGAATGAAGAAGGCCTAGCATTTCCATATTTCAAACTACAGCAAAAGCACAAATCAAAATTATTTGGTACAAGTTAAAAAATTGAGGAGTTGATCAATGGAATGGACTTGGTCAAAAGACACAGAAATAATCTTACACAGTAATTTGCAAAACTGCTGGGAAAACTGGAAAGTGTGTTATACTATGTAATACTAGTGATTCAAAATAAACACACGACCTCAATGTAAAATGTCACATCATGAAAAATTTAGAGGAAAATGGAAGGTGCTCTGAATAACTTGCTAGAAGATTTCTTACCTAACAAGGGATAAATGTAATCATATAAGATAAAATGGATGATTTCATAAAGTTGAAAAGCTTTTGCATGAAGAAAATCAATGTATTTGGATAAAAATTAGAACCTTTTAATTGAGGAGAAAAATCTTTGCCACAAATGTGTCTGATCAAGGTTTGATATCCAAGATATACAAGGAATTGATATAAATATCAATCAACAAGTATTTTTTAAGTTACATGATAACTTTATTATATATTTAAATCTATTTTAAACTTAAATACGCACTAATAAAAGAAAAAAAACATTGCTATGTGTACAGCAGAACATAAGAGAGGATTCAAAATATATAAATATTACACATTGTGTTCAAAGGTATGTCTTTGCTTTCTTGTAGGTTTTCTTTTGTTCTCTGCTATGTACTTTTTACTCTATTCGCTCCCCCTCAAGAAGGCTACAATTAAGCACGGATCTATCTACTTATCTATCTATAGCTATATATTTATATATATACATACATATATATACATACATATATAATACGCACAAGACTGTACGCTGCTTACTTCCACTTCTTCTCTTTCTCTGAAGGTGGATAACATCTTCCCTTCACAAATTGTAAGTCTTTCCACATTTCTCTAAATCTACCATCATCATTCCCTATACCACAGCAATATCCCAACCTTATACTGTCTAGTTATCTTAAATAGTCTAATACAATATTGAATAATATTGGTGACATATAGTGAAGTTTCCCTATTTTTCTCTTTTGATTAAATCTATTTTAGTTTTAACTTTGTATGAGAAAATGAAATCATGATTATTGGCCCTGTTCTTTTTTTTACACAATATATTCTACTCCTGATCTTTATTTTATGATCATGTGTATCTCTCATTTTTATAAGATTTCCTGAAAATGCTTTTCACATTCTGGGCTATAATTACTTATTGTTTATTGACCTTGGGAAGCTCACTTAGACTTTTTGGGATTCCTGTTTCTTCTTCTGTAGAATAAGGGGGTTAGACTAGATGGATTCTGTAGTCTCTTCCAGCTGCTGAGCTGGGTCTTTTCTTCTGTTCCACTCTACCTTTCAGGATCTCATTCTATTACATTTTCCCCCTTCTTTCGTTTCTTTTTTTAAAGTGCCCTTTAGATTTTCTAAGCACTTATCAAATGCCATATCTATCTAGTTACCTTCCCATCTGCTCTTAAGGACAACCACACACCTGACCTAACCCAGGATCCCATCTTCCCCACAGTCTGGTTATCTTGTTTACAGTGCCCATTGTGAAATCCACACGATATATATACTTGCACATTAAAAGTAAGACTACTACTTATTTTTTAAAACTTTGATTCCACATTTACATTTCAAGCAAGAGACTTCTTGCCTATCCCCACCAATTAATCTCCCCCATTTTTTTTGAAAATTAATTTTTTAAAAAAATTCAGAACTTAATATATTAACAAATTAATAAACAAATTAACTTAATTCTGAACTTAACTCGGCCAAGCTGACAGGCATACATAACAAGGAGATAGGTCAGGAAAGGAAAGGAAAGACTGATGATATGTACACAAGTTTCTCCAGTTTTAGCAGCAATTGTTCCAGTACAAAGGGTTTGTTTCCACCCTGCTACTTCCAGGGTGGTGGCCTTCTTGGCAGCTGCAACTAGAGAAGTGGGAGGTGGGGCTGGGGTGGGTTTGCTGTACAAAGATGGGGACAGGGATAAGGCTCTTCACAGCAGGAGCCACGCTGAAGAGAGGGGGTTGGGAAAGGAAGGAAAAGGTTTGGGGGCAAAGGTAGGGCAGTACAGATTATTTCCTTTGGCTATGCTGTCTCTGGACCTTCAGTCGCTGCCTGGGCCTAGAGTTCTTGGATCCTGCCCCAAAGGAAAAGGAAGGGGTCAATGGATTGAAAGACAGCCCTGCTCCCACAAAGGATGTGGTTGGGGTCCCAAAGGAAAGGCAACTGCCCACTGAGCCTGCTCCAGGGTCTGGAGCCTTCTGGGCAAAGGTAGGCGTGGAAGTGCCTCCAAACACAGGTGTTTTCTCAGTGGTGCTGGCCACACTGAAGATAAAGGCTGTGCTCTGACTTGTGGCACCCAGGGAGTTCTGGTTCAAGGCACCCCCAGAGGAGGTGGTAGCACTGGCTGTTCCACTCTGGCTTGCACCGAAGCTGAACGCGGCTGTACTCGAGCTGGTTCTGGGGACAGCTGTGCTGGCTGCCAAGCCCCCACTACTGTCTGCAGGCAAAGAGCTCCCAAATGTGAAGGGGGCCGGGGTCATACTGCTAAACATGGAGCTACTGGTGACACTGTTGGTGGTCTGCGTGGTGGCCCCAAAGGTGAAGGCGGTGGTTGGGCCCAAAGACAAGACTGAGTTTGTGCTGACAAAGGTTGGCTGTGTGCTGGCAGGGGTGACAAAGGAGGTGGGGGGCCTCACCCTGCCAAAGATGGGCTGGGGAAGGGCCGGTTTTGGGCTTGCTGAGCCCCCACAGCTGAATGTGCTACAGAAGCTTGTGGCAGTTGTCACAGCAGTGGTGGCAGCGGTGGTAGCAGCAGGTTTGTTAGACTGGAACATGGAGCCAGTGGATGGTGTGAAATTGATGCCAGAGGCAGAGGTAGACCCAAAGTGTAAAGAGAACGGGCTACAGAAGCTTGTGGCAGTTGTCACAGCAGTGGTGTCAGAGGTGGTAGCAGCAGGTTTGTTAGACTGGAACACGGAGCCAGTGGATGGTGTGAAATTGATGCCAGAGGCAGAGGCGGGCGAGAAAAGGGAGGGGGTGGTGGTGGTGGTGGTGGAAGGGGCACTGGCTGTGGTACTGGCCAAGCTGCTCAGCCAAGAGCCCAAAGTGGGCGTGGACCCCTCACTTTTCTCCTGCTGGTTCCTCAGTGGCTTGGGCTGTGGTTTGTCCCCTTTTAAGAGATGAAAAGACAGCCATGAGCATCTTACCAGTAACACTTACCAACAACCATTTCTTCAGCAATAAAGAATCACCATAGGCATAGCAGGTCATAGCCTTAGGAGGAATCACTTACTGGGCATCCATCTTGTTTGGTGATATTCTCTGTTAGGATATGTTGGTCCAAAGAAAGATGAAGGTTTTCCAGAATCATCTATTCCAACAGAGACCAGGATCAGTACACACAACTGAGCTTCAAACAAACACATCTGCCACTTTGCAAACTCCCCAAGATGAGGCAAAGCCCCAACCCCAACCCCCATCTATTGTCAGCCTGCTTTTCTTAGTCTCA
>JAQQSZ010015078.1:0-11364 GCA_028646595.1 Phalanger gymnotis
TTTTCCCTCCCTTCCGCTTCACCTGTCCTGCCCGCGTGACGTTTCTCGGCCCCCGGGAACCAGCACCTGAGGGCTGGTTACCGTAAGCGGCGCTATTAGCGCAGTCCCGGAGGCGGGAGGGGCCCGTACGCGGCCGACTGTACAGGAAGACGCAGCGGGAAGTGGCCGCGGCCCCGCGACCCGCTGACCGGACGGGCCGCCTTCGTGACAGGTGGGAAGCGAGGGCGCTGGGGACGTTCGTGGCCCCGCCTCCTGCCGGCCCCCTTCCCGCTCTCCCTCCCACCTCTGGAGCGCGCGTGCGGGGCGCGGGCTTCCCCTCCTCCCTCTCTTCCTGTTCCTCCTCCCCCACCCGCAGCCCCGCGACCCGGCCGGGGGCCAGCTACCTAAGTGTCCTGGCCCCGGAGGGCCCAGGATGCGCTTTACATTGACCGAAAGGCATCTGGGGAGACCCTGGGGCTGTTTGCCCCATGAACTTGGCGGAAAACTGGTGTTCTACACCCGCTTCCCTTACTCCTCTCTGACCCCGGGCCGTTTGTTGTGGCCCCAAGTGCAGCCTCTTTACCGGCTGGTGTGGGAGGGGTCGTTAGAGTTGGTGATAATAGTTCTCTTTTGTCAAGGGTTCTTGAACATTCCATTTAATCCTCACAAACTACCCTGCTAACAGCCCTATTTTACCCTGGAGATGGTTTCCGTGACTTGCCCAGGGTCCAGTATGTGTCTTACTTGGGATTTGAACTCAGGTCTTCCTTGCTCCGGGTCCAGGTTCTACCCATTGCGCATTATACCTAACTGCTTTGGGCTCTCCCCTGAGAAATGCTCTTGTTTATCTCCTCTGGATCCTGTTTGGGCTCACAAACAAAAGCGTTCTGGCTGGGAGCCCAAGCCCCAGAATCTGGCCAGAACTACACAGATCCAAGCGGGGCCCCCAGGGCATTCAGACAAACAATTGTTCCCCTCGTTTAACCAAATCCGCTGTTAGTCCTGGAAGTGAGTTTACAAGTCCCCTTCTAGAGTTGAAGGCTGTAGTTTCCTGGGAGTGGAGAGTTGGGAGACCCGTTTAAAAAGTTTGACAATTAGCCAAAGAAACAAAAGGTTATTAGCTAGATTCTTTTGCTTAAATTGCAATAACTTGTATTGCTGAAAAAAAAGCATATTTCAAGAGAGTTTGAGAATTTTTTGCTCTTGAATATTGTAATACATATGTAAGGAACTGTTTTAATGTCTTGCTCTGGTGTTGCAGAGCTGGTTTTGTCTATACTCTGCAATCTGTACTGAAATGATTTTGTGTTTTAGTTCTGATACAGTAGGTCTTTCCATATGGAGGTAACATCAACAGCCTCTTTGCTACCCTGGTTTTAAAGGTACTTTTATTTCTCTGATTTAAAGTGTACGCCTAGGAAGCAAATGCAAAAGAAAAGGAAAACAAATGAACTCTATACCTCAGCAGATAGACAAAATCTCATATTAAAAAATTAGTACTACTTTAGGAACAGTCTGTATAATCTGGGCAAACAGAAGATCAGCAGACTCGGTTATACAAATGTAAACTGGAAACTGTAGAGTGTTCTCAGTGGAAAATGAGCTGCAAGGAGTACAAACTCACCAGGGAGTACCACCTGCTCATAGATACATGCAAAGAAGAGTTTTAACCTTGTGCAGGTTAATAGTCACTTGAACTATACCACAGGCACATTCATAGCCAGTGCTCTTTTGATTTTGGCATTTTGTGCTTCACCTTCAACTGCTGTTACTAATGGCATTCCACAAACAATTGTAGTTTCAGAGATAGACCTACTGAAAGAGCATTGTGGAAATCTACATGGGGGGGGAGGGGTTCACAAAGATTATTTGTCAATATCTTTACCAGAGAAATTAGTTTTGATATCTGGTATATCTAGCTGCATCTGGCAGCAGATTTGTGCAAAGAGTTAAGACAAAATATAACTGACCAGCTCCCTGCAATGATAACTACTGCCATGTTTTCTAGCAATTTTCCAACTGTTACCAAATTCTTTTAATTTCTTTCCTGTGATACTTTTGTTATAATGGTTTTGGATACAGTTTAATAACATTGGATTTGACTAAAATAAATATTTGTGTAGTATTGAAAAACCTTAGAATTCTGAGCAGTGACCAGCCATAAAAGAGATGACTGAACTCCAGAAGTAGAATCTAAGTCCCGGAATGAGGCATACTTTGTCAGACATGGCCATTGTGTTGTTGTGTTTTGAAAATGTTCATGAAGTTTCACTGGAGTATAGTATAAGACCATTTTCTCCACTCAACTTGTCTTTGACAGCAGCTTCTCAGCCTTTGGGCTTTCTTTGAGTTGACTAGTATTAGCAAGTCTTTTGTGCCATCTAGTTCTTTTTTCCTAGCAAATGGCATAAATCAGAAAATGACATTTTAATGCTATCAGTCCCAGACTACTGACTAATTGCCATGCCCCATATTTTACTGCTTCTGTTTCTTTACTCACATCGGTCCCTATTCCTGAAAGGCATCTCCTGTCCTGCCATTGAAGTCTATCCTTTAAATCCCTTATTGAATGCTCTTTTGTCCTGGATACCTTCCCTAACTCCCAAATTTGTAATAACTCCCACTCCTCTGAACTTAACATAGGACTTTATACCTATTATGCACTTTGATTATCTTGCATTACATCTATCTGTGCATGTGTTATATCATAGATCTTTAGTCTCAGAGAGTCAGGGACCTCATCTCATAAACTTTGTATCATCCCCTGAACCTATTCACTGCTATGCACATATAGAAAGTGCTTGCTAAATGTTTTTGAAATTTGTTTTTAGAAAAGGTCAAGGAAGATGAAGAAGAGAAGGCATTTGGATTTGGCAGTTAAGAAGTCATTGGTGGTGAGCCTTATCTCTATTTCCAGGAAGATGAATTGTTCCTTAAGTAATCGAAATAGCAATTTTCATCTTAAATAGGGTATGTAAGATGAAATATTTAAAATAGATTTTATTCCTTTGACAAAGATAGGAGTTATATTTATCTGGTCATTAAGGAGAAGAGAATATTTTATTTTATTTTATTTTCTATTGTAGGATAATTACATAAGAAACATGGTGACGCTAATTCGTACACTAGCAGATCATGGTGATGATGTCAATTACTGTGCGTTTTCTTCTTCCCTTTTGGCTACTTGCTCCTTGGACAAGACAATTCGTCTCTATTCATTAAATGGCTTTAATGAACTCCCATATTCTCCATTAAAGTGTCATGCATATGCAGTCCACTGCTGCTGTTTTTCACCCTCAGGACATGTTTTAGCTTCCTGTTCAACAGATGGTACAACTGTCTTATGGAATACTCAAACTGGGCACATTTTGGCAGTGTTGAATCAACCTAGTGGCAGCCCTGTAAGGGTGTGCAGATTTTCTCCAGATTCTACGTATTTGGTGTCAGGAGCAGCTGATGGCACTGTGGTCTCATGGAATATGCAGACATACAAGTTGTTTAGGTATGGATCCTTTTGTTTATTTTTGTATTATTAGGAGAATAATCAGACAATCATTAAAAAGCTGAATGCTGTGAAGTATTTTAAAGAGCTATTAAATGTTTTACATGATTGTACATGTATAACCTATATCAGATTGCTTACCACGTCAGGGAGTGGGGAGAGAAAGGCAGGAGGGATAGCATTTGGAACTCAAAACTTAACAACAACAACAACAAAAGGTTTAAAATTGTTTTTATACACAATAGGGGAAAAATAAAATATTCTTTTAAAATAAAAATAAAAACCTGGTTTGGGGAAATTGTAAAGAGAAACTTCAGAGAGTCACTAGCCATCAGAAGATCTAAAAAGAGAATATAGAGATTCAGCATAGCTATGATGGTTTTGGCTATGGTAGATTTGATCCTAAAATGTTTACGTTTCTAAGTGTTTCAGACTTCTTTGTAATGTTATCAGTATCTTTTTTTTATATATCACCTTAATTTCCAAATATTTTATTTTCACTTTTTAAAAGACTGCTTGTGATTAAGACTATCTGTTTAAAAAAAGAAAAGAAATATCCGTAACTTCATCACTTGTAAATTGGAATGGGATGAGACTGGACTTGGACTTACATTGTTATAGGGAACTCCCTGTGGAGAAATTCTGACCAATGTACATACTACCTTTCTTTCTCCCCTCTAGCCATCTCAGCAGCTTCCTATTTTATAAATATTATTTTTTAAATGTTTAATTGCTTCTTGGCTTTAAGTATTTGAATTAACACATTTTATCTCTTTATATTCATTGGAAAAAGGAAGCTTTATCTGGGGTTTCAGTGGTTCTAGTTGTCATTTTGCGCCTTATTTAATAACTCTTCTAATGTTTTAGTCCTCCTTGGCTACAAAATGAGGAAATGTTTCAGACCATCAGATTACTTCTGTGATGACCAAGCCCAGGAAAAACTGAAACTTTGTGCCCAAAAATATTTTATTTTCATTTTAAAACAAAACAAAACAAAACATTGATGGTTAAGAATACGAGCAACTTTATCACTTAAAAATTGCAATGTGATGGGACTGGGCCTGTGATTTTGTTGATATGGGTGACACCATAGAAAGAAGGGAGTTTTCATCATAGAGGACGAATGCAGATGTGCACCTCTGCCATTTATTGGCTTAAAGAGTTGTCTGGGGCACTGAGAAGTTGCAGAAAGTCACTCAGGTTTACACAGACAATGTGTATGTGAAACATGAACCCAGTTCTTGCGATTTCAAGACTAGTTTTCTATCCAGTGTGCCATGCTGCCTTTCTGCTTTAAAAACATACATTTTTAAAATTCTTACTACTTCGAGGATGTATGAATGTATTTGTTGAGATGGGGAAGGGTGCTTATGTAGAAAGTTTTAGTGTGGAAGAAGGAGAAAGAGGAAAGACCAGGGATCTTGGTATATCTTGCTATATGTTTAAGATTAAGACTAAGACTAAAGTTGTTCTCATTGGTTTTCATGTAATTTGGTTTAAATAAAAATAAACTTACTAGTTATGAGGTTTCCATTTATTCATTTTGCCTTAAGAAAGGGAGAAGCTATGTTATTACCACATCTTTTATTAGATTTTTATGTAAATGTACAGTTTATTTCAATTTTTTTATTAGCTAAGTTGTTCTGCCTCTGTTTTTTCAAAAATCTGTCACGTGACCCTTTGAGATCTATTAATTACTCTATCAGCATGCCAATTTGGGAAGATGGAGGAAAAGTAGTCATTTTCTAGCAATATTTAGAAATATTATGTAAAAGATGAAGTGAAAGATGCCTCTGATAAAATACTACAATCTTGAGCTGTGTTAATATAATTAAAGATATCTTAAGGGAATTTTTTTTTACCTAACAGGATGATGGCTTATGTCTTTGTTGCTTAGTTTTCTTAGTTTAAGTTTTTAGCTGATAATATACAGGATATGCATATGGTAAATTTAGCCACTGGATGGGGCACTCCACTACTTGTTGCATTTCACTCATTTTAAGAAAATAATTGAGTATATAATTATCATAATCCCTTACCTCTGTTCTAAAGACAAATTTACCTTTACTTCAGCCTTATTTTTCTAAGATGAATTTGTGTTAGAAGTGGTAAAGTCAAAAAAAAATTCATGTTGCTAAATGGTTATTTGGGTGTGGGAAGACTAAAGATTTTTTTTTTTTGACTCACAACTAATGTGTAAAACTTAATGTGAATATGGTAAATCCAAATTAATTATGGTTAGGTCAGGTTTTGTAGTTATTTTGAAGACAAAGGTATGTTAGATAATATTGTCTGTATTTGATGTTTAATAGATTTTAATGTTTGATTTGCATTATCTATTTTGACATTTGTTCTCCTTTAGGCAGATCTTTGCATGAAAAGCTAAATGTAAATCGACTTTAGGTTAGGACATAGGCAATTTGGTCTTGTGAAATACATTATTTAAGATAACATTAAATTTCTCACTTTATTTTAAGAGAGCTTGTTTCAGTTTAATCATAGATACTTTTTTCCTTTTGGGCTTAACATTAAATTTCTTCATTGTAAAGCATGAGTAATAGCCATTTTCTCCTTTCTTAAATAATAGCTAGTGTTTATGATTTTTTACTTTATCAGGTTATAGTTAGAAGTTATATTTTAAAAGCAAAAGATGCTTAAAAACCAAATTCCTTTATTCCTTAACTCTTTATTTCAGATGTGGTAGTGTTAAAGATGGTTCCTTGGTGGCCTGTGCATTTTCTCCCAATGGAAGCGTCTTTGTCACAGGATCGTCATGTGGAGACTTAACAGTCTGGGATGATAAAATGAGGTGCTTACATAGTGAAAAAGCACATGATCTTGGAATCACCTGCTGTGATTTTTCTTCACAGCCAATTTCTGGTTAGTTGTTTTACTGTTTTAAGTACACCTTCCTTATATTCTTTTCTACTACTATTTGTTTGCTTTATTAATTTTCTTTTTATCATTATTAAATATAATAAACATTGATATTCTACATATGATTATATGTTATATGCTAATATTAATAAATGTTAAATATTAAGTTCTCAATCCTATCCTGTAATTTATTCTTCTGTATCATAAAGAGATGCCATAAGAAACAGTGTATTAAACTAGTATGTCTGGGATGATTCAACTGCTAATAGTATCATAAACCCAAATTTATTAAATATTGTCATTTATGGGAGAAGAACATTCTTTTATTCTGTTTTTCATACCATAATCCATAGAAGGTTAGAATTTGATGAAATATTTTATATGGTATATTTTAAATGGAAAAGGTAAAGGCAAAGGATGCATAAGTTGAACTAACCTATGTGGAAATTGTATTTTTGACATTTTAAAATTTAGTTTCTCAGTTTAAAATTTATAGCTATTCAATTATATATTTATAGTAATTCTAAGTAATGAAAAACTGGTAGTCTGAAAATTATATAAATTATACCTAAGACTATAGATAAAACTTTAGAAACTGAGCTAACATTTAAGAATACGCGTTTACATTAGAATCTAAATAGTATCAGGGAAATCTATTTGATTTTCATGAATAACAGATTCTGTAAGAGAAGAATACATTGGCATTTGAAGATGCTTATTTAGCCAAATTTGAAGTCACTTGGAAGAATATTTTAGATTTTTATAAGTTCTAAGAGCTTTTATAAGAAATCTAGTTTTTCATTGGTTAATAGGAAAGGGTCTTTAACATAAGTTATCCATAATGAGGAACAAATTAATATTTCTGAATTTATAGTTACTTCCTCGGAGGTGTATTAAATTTATAAAATAACAATGTTCAAACAAAGAATGCACATCAGGAATATATCTTGGTTTAGCTCATTTTATCAGTAGTTGTATTCTTCCAAAAATTAATATAAATCAAATACTATTTTAAATATACCAAGTAAACTTACTATTTTAAAGAGCATTTTTGAGTAAAATGAATAGTCCTTGTTTTAATGCATTTAGTACCTTAAATAAATCTATCTTTAAATGCTCTGCAGAAATAAAGGCAAATCTAAAGAACTTTAGAAACATTAATTGCTTATATCTAGGTTGAGCCAATAAAAAAGATAATATTACCTAAATTAATTTTCACATTCAGTGTTGTACCAGTAAAAAATACCAAAAGAATAATTTATACAACTAGAAAACGTGAACATTCATTTCTAGGGAAAAAAAGTCAAGAATTTCAGGGGTAAGAATGAAACAAATGGCAAAGAAAGGAGGTCTATCCATACCAGAAATCAAATAAAGTAGTAGTCGTTAGAAGGCCTTGGTACTGGTTAAGAAATTATCTTGGCTCAACCTACACATGAGCAATTAATATTTCTCTGCTTAATTAGGTCTGTCTACCTCTGCAAAGATTGTTTTATAGCTCATAGATTTACACATTTTTTTATTGATAGAGTTCCTGGGTGCATCTTGGTAGATACATCACCAAATATTTTATAACTTCCATAGCTATTTTAAATAGAATTTTGCTTTCTAGCTCTTCCTGCTGAGCTTTATTGACAACACACAGAAATGCTAATGATTTATGTGGGGTTTTTTCCTGCAACTTTGCTGAATTTATTCATTGTTTTAATGAACTTTTGACTCTTATAAGTTTTTTAAGTGTCTTATCATTAACAAAAATAATAGTTTTGTTTATTATTTCCCTAAACTTGTTCTTTCATTCATTATTATTTCTGCCAATTTTATAGATCAGGAACCTAAGACTTAAAGAACTTATATGACTTGTCCACATAGTAATGTTAGTCGTGAGATTTATGCTCCGGTCTTTCTGACTCCATGCCCAAAACTGTATTACTCTGTTGCCGCTTGTGTTGCATCATTTATATCATAGCTTAGTGCTAGGTACAAAATAAGTACTCAGTAAATATTTGTTGGCTGAAAAGACATCATCTCTCGCTATAGTACCATTACCGTCTTCCATAGCTTCCTGGATCCAGCTCTAATCATACTCCTACATAGATTCCTGTGGGAAGCCTTGTCTTAGTTGTGTGACTGAACTTTTCTTTGGAAATGCTGTCTACTGTGCAAAGGACATACATATAGTATTTTAATAATTGGAGGGACCATGTAGTCCATGAAAGAGTAAGAGTCAAAACCATTTTTCTGCCCTGGCTACAACTTTAAGGATTTCTCCTTTATTGCTAGCTTGAAGTTACCGGTGTGTGTTAGTAGAGGAGAATCAGCATGCCAGTAACAAGCTGAAAAAGTTGTTGGTTCTGATTTTGCTTCTTCATTATTGGATCACAAGCCACCACCTGATTTAGCTGTATTTACTTGTTTCACTTAAATAGAGGGAAATTGGATGAATTTAGCGCTGGGGCGAGAGTGACTTCTTTTGGCTCCATTCTTGGTCACTGATTTGGATGTTCCTTTCTTACCGATTAAAGCACCTCATTACTTGTCCATCTTGTGAGCTTTTGACCACCTCTTTCAACAAGTCTGCAACAAGTGACCCACCTAATATACTAGGGGCCTTATTCACTTTCTCCTGCCATCATGAAGATACCAATAAGGCATATAGTCTGTCTATTGGTTATTCTCCCCTCTTGCCACATAAATCAACTGATTTTTTTTATCACTTACTTTCCTGATGATCTCTTTTATTCTTGTTCTTTGTAGTTCCATATCTGATAGGTTTCAGAGTACTGACACAGTATAGCAGCATGCTGTGATGTACCTCTCCGTTGTCTTCCGAGTAATACTCATTTTTTTTATTCTTCAGATATCATAGTGTTCTACGATTCAAAGCCATATAACACTGCTTGTGGAATATTTGTATTAAAAAGATAACTTTTAAAAAGATTGGTTTTAAGGAGAAATTTAGAGTTTTTCTGAAAGGCCATATAGTTTACTCTCCTCCTGTTGAATTGAGGGTCCAATTCATTGTCTGTTTGCTTTGTCTATCCATGGTTCATACGTGTGTGTGTATGTGTATGGTTGTGCTGTTTAGGTTGTCTATATAACTACATATCATAATGGACAGTGATCTTTTTCATCCACTTAGTTTTTCCTATGTCAGACTAAATTCATTTGAGTGGTTATAGAACTTGTCCAGGAGACTCCGCATTGTTATGGGACATGCTTAACAGGCACCCTGTCATCTACATAAAGAAGCATCTGGAGTACCTCATCATCTTTAGGGAATTCCTCTTCAACTTGAAATCTACATGATCTTCTCCATGTCTGTAATAAACCTTTGGTGAGCATACATTTCCCCATTTTATGTACATTCAGAGGGTCATTAGCAACCTTATCTATGCTGCTAGCTCTTTAATGAAAACTTTTAAAAATATTTACTTTTACAAGTATGTATTGTTTTTCTCTTTTACTCCCCCCTCCACTGAGCAATAAAGAAAAATAAATCCTGATAACAAATATGCATAGTCCAACCAAAAAAACCTCTCCATTGACCATGTGCAAAATTGTATTTCCATTCTGCATTTTAAGCCTGTCACCTGGCTTGACAGGAAGCCAGTAGTGTGTTTCGTCTTCAGTGCTCCTAGATTTGTGTTTTATCATTGCATTAATCAGAGTTCTAAAGTCTAAGTTGTTTTTCTCTTTCATGTTGTTGCCCTTGTTCAAATTGTTCTCTTCATTCTGTTCACTTCATTCCGTATTAGGTCATAGGAGGCTTCCCAGTTTCCTCTGTAATGTTCTTTTAAAAATTCCATTTATATTAAGTCAGTCAAAAAATTTTATTAAGCACTTAGTAGGAATCAGGCTAAGAGGTGGGGATACAAAAGGAGGCAAAAAACGGTCCTTGCCCTCAAGGAGCTTACAGTCTAATGAAGAACACAACATGTAAACAAATATATACAAAGCAAGCTGTGTACAGGATAAATAGAAACTAACAGAACTAAGACACTAGATTTAAGTGGGATTGGGAAAAGCTTCTTATAAGATGGAATTTTAGCTGGTAATTTAAAGGAAACCAGAGAAGTCACTAGGCATAGTTGAGGAGGAGAACATTCCTTTAGTGTCCAGTTCGGAAAGAATTGCTATAAATATTTTGGAAATACAGGTCCTTTTCCTCTTTCTTTGATCACTTTGGGGTACAGACCTGGAAGTGATAACTAGCTCAAGGAATATGCACAATTGGTTAAATCTTGGGGCCTAGTTTCAATTTCCAGAATGGTTGGACAAGTTCACAGTACTAGTTAACAGGGCACTAACGTGCCTCTTTCTAGTAACTCCACCAATATATGTCATTTTTCTGCTTTGTCTTTTTTGCCAATCTGGTAGGTGTGAGGTGTAACCTCAGAATTGTCTTAATTTGAATTTCTAATAATTCGTGATTTAGAGAATTTTTTATATGGTTGTTGATAGTTTAAATTTCCTCCTTTGAAAACTGCATGTTCACATGCTTTAACTATTTAGCAATTAGGAAATGGCTCTTATTCTTATAAATTTTAATCTGTGCCTTATGTATCTTGAAAATGAAATCTTTGTCAGAGAAACTCATTTGAAAGATTTTTATTATTATTATTTAATATATTTAGTTTTCAGCATTGATTTTCACAAGAGTTTGAATTACAAATATTCTCCCCATTTCTACCCTCCCCCCTACTCCAAGATGGCATATATTCTGGTTGCCCTGTTCCCCAGTCTGCCCTCCCTTCTGTCACCCCACTCCCCTCCCATCCTTTTTTCCCTTCCTTTCTTGTAGGGCAAAATAAATTTCTACGCCTCATTGCCTGTTTTCTAGTTGCATGCAAAAAAATTTTTTTGTTTTTGAACATCAGTTTTTAAAACTTTGAGTTCCAAATTCTCTCCCCTCTTCCCTTCCCACCCACCCTCCCTCCCTAAGAAGTCAAGCAATTCAACATGGGCCACATGCCTATCATTATGTATAACCTTTCCACAATACT
>JAQQSZ010015079.1:0-11364 GCA_028646595.1 Phalanger gymnotis
AAGAACAGGGAAGGAGGAATAGTTGTACTGACTGAAGCACATGTTATGATGTTAATTGACAACAGAAAAAAAGCAGAGCTATGTAACCCCTATTTTTCTTCTGCCTTCTCTACCAAGTAGAATGATCTTAAAACTGGAAGGAGTAGAAAAAAACCATGGTTAAAACCAAAATAGATGAAGAGATAGCAAGAGAATACTTTGCTGCTTTAAATGGATTCGAGTCTCCTGAGTCCAGATAAATTATAGACCAGGATGCCAAAGAAATTGCAGATCTAGTCAAAGAACTACTGTCAGTAATCTCTGAGGAATTATGGAAAATAGGAGATGTGTAGGAAGACAGGAAAATGGGCAACGATTCTCTTTTTTTCTTTTTGCAGAAGAGACCAGAAAAAGAGTAGCCTCTGGAGGCTACAGACTGGCGATTTTTTCACTGTTCCATGACAAAATTCTAAAATAGTATGTGATACAGCCGATGTGTACTTAGAAAGCAAAATGGTAGCCTCCTGCTACACAAGGTCTTTCTTGGTCTCTCCCTTCTCCCTGCCCTACCATCAGCTACTAAGGCCTCCCCTTTAAAATTATCTTGTTTATACATTTATTAAACACCTATTATGTACCTGGCACTCTTCCACATTCTGGGACAAATCATGCCAGTATATCCAGAAGATTTGTTTTAGTTTGTCAGTATGCTGATCCTCAAACAAGATACTTCATTTCTTTTTTGGTCCCCCATGACTGGAATGTACTCTCTCCTCACCCAAGGAACTTGAGTTCAAATCCCATCTCAGACACTTACTAGCTGTGTGACCTTGGGCAGGTCACTTAAATTCTGTTTGTCTGTTTCTTTAAATGCAAAATGGGGATAATAATAGTACCTACTTCCTAAAGTTGTTATGAGGATCAAATAAGGTCATATTTGTAAAGTGCTTAGTACAGAGACTGACACATAGTTGTTGTTCATCCTTCATTTTTGAAGGGGACCAATAACATCACGGAATGATGTCTTGACTTGTGCATGAATTGGATTTAAGTGAGGCAGAGTTGTGAAAAGTGTTAGCCTCATTCTTTCTTCCAGAGTCATCAAAGTCCAGTGGCAAGACAAGTCAAGACTGGTGATGGCCCAGGATGTCACGGATGACCTTCACATCTTCTGTGTCTGACCAGGCTCTAACTAAGCCCTTCACAATCCCTGCTTCAGCTGCCTTTATGATTATTTGGAACAAGTTGTTCTTATCTGCCCATTCCACTGGGGAAAGTCTTTATATGCCTGGGGTACATATCCCCCTAAATCACCAACGGGTTTGAGGACTGTGGTTTACCCTCAACCTGGTTTAGCTCAACTGCAGAGAGGGATTTACCAGGGTGTGGCCATATGTCTTTGAGCCACAGGTGAGATTGGGTGAAGATAGACACCAAAGGTAGGTGAGCAGCCCTGGAAAGGGCTCAGCAATCCCTCACAGCAGAGAGGCTGAACAACCCATACACCCCCTGACACATAGGAGATACTAATATAAATGCTAATTCTTGTTATCTCTGCCCCCTGGATTTCCTGGCTTTCTTCAAATCCTACCTTCTACAGGAAGCCTTTCCCAATCCCACTTAATGTTAGTGCCTTCATTCTGTTGATTATTTCCCACTTATCTAGTATATAACATGTTTGTACATAGCTGTTTGCATGCTATCTCCCCCATTAAACTGTGAGCTCCTTGAGAACAGGGAATTTGTTTTGCCTTTATTTGCATCCCCTGTTTTTAGCACAGTGCCTAGCACATAGTAGGTGCTTAATAAATATTTATTGATTGACTGATCGATTGAAAGCAAACAGGACAGTGAAGAGTCTGGAAACCGTGTCATATGAAGAATGATTAAAAGAAACAGTGAAAGTTTAGGTTAATAAAGTGATCATACTGTAATCTAATCTTGATCCCTTTAAATAAATCTAGGTCTTTTTGTGACTTGAATTAGAGAATGAGATTTTTAAAAATAGAACAATGAGTAGCTTAGAGTGACTGTTGAAATCTACTTTCACTATGATAACTTTTTAATGATAGCTTACCCCAAATCAGACACAGTTAAAAAAAATCTCAGCTTCTATATCCTGTTCTTCATACATCCAGGTCTAATCCTCATTAAAATTCTTCATGGGAACTAGAGCAACAGACGATCATTGCATTAGAAAAAGTGTTGATTTTATAGTAATTTTTTTCTTCCCACAAGTCTTATCCTGCTCTCCTTCAGCATTTGCTCTGATTCAGATTCCCTATCTATTACAAGGCTTTTCATTCTCTTCGTCATTATTCAAGATTAGGTATAAAGGTATTTTTTTCCTACAGAAAACACTCTGAATTTTGGTATTTGGTGGATAAGCTACACTGTGCTATTAGCTTTCTGTCTGAATTTCTACCTGTAATTGATGATGGAATACATGATAATATATGGCTTGTATGTGTTTATGTTTTCTAGAATTTAAATAAGCCCCTCCGCAGCTCTCCCCTGTTTTACCCCACCTCCATACTCACACAATCCAACAACCAGAATGACCTTCAGCATGAACAGTAGCTTTGCAAATTCCTTTTCTCCTAATGATCTTGTTTTATACAACTTTTTAACTGCTCGTTATGGGATCCTCAGTGACAGGGGCTGAGGCTAGGGCAAAAAAAAGGAATTAGAATAAAAGCCACAAACTGTGTAGTCCTGGTCCAATCTCCATTCTCCAATACCTCTTCCTCATCGCATCCAAGTTCCATCTTGCTGGAAATGAAGGTAAATAGAAGGGATAGAAATACATGGGAAGGGTGCCATGAAAAGGTTAGCTTACAAGTTCCTTGCCTATAATTCTGCATTTGACATTATTGGCCATGCCTTATTTTTAAATGTCTCAGTTCTCTGCCTTTCAATGTATTCTGTGGCTCTTTTCCTTCCTGTTTCTGTCTCCCTCACTGGTTCCTTTTCCTGAACCTGCCTAATAAATATAAATCTTCTTCAACGTCTTGTCTCTATCCTTTTTGTCTGCTATGCTCTTTCATACACTTCCTTTGATTCATCTGTTATCTTTCTGTGAATAACTCCCAAATCATTATCTCCAGTCCCAACCTTTCCTCTGAGCTCCAGACCTACATTTCCAATTGCCTACCAGACATTTTCACCTGACTATCCTAAACGCACCCCAAATTTAACAAGTCCAAAACGAAACCTCCCATTTTCTTCCCAGAAATAACTCTTCCTCTTGCCTTTCACATTCCTACTAATGACATCAATATTTTGACAGTCATCCAGCCTGAAAGCCAAAGTCATTTTGATATCTTTTCTTCGCCCTCCAATATTCAATTAGTTGCCAGGTCCCATAGATTCTTTAGGAGTTAAGTTAGGGCTGTACAATTTATTTTTTTGAGATTGCTACTTAAATTCTATATTCTTATTCTGGTAATGTGGATATTTTGTATTTTTTGTAGACATTGATCCATTTTATTTGTCATTAGTTTTGTCTGTATTTAATTAAATGAAATTCAGTTCATTTTCAGTCATGTATGACTCTTCATGACCCCATTTGTGGTTTTCTTGGCAAAAATCCTGGAGTGGTTTGCCATTTCCTTCTCCAGCTCAGTTTAGAGATGAAGAAACTGAGATTAACATTGTTAAGTGACTTGCCCAGAGTCACAGAGCTAGTAATTGTCTAATGACAAATCTGAACTGAGGAAGATGAGTCTTCCTGACTCCGGGTTCTGCACTCTAACCACTGAGCCACCTAGCTGCCAAACTAAATAGTTTCTAATGATTTCCCTTATTTCCTCTTCATCTATTGTGAATTCTCCTTTTAATTTTTCGGTTACATGCCTAATTCATTGATGAAAATGTACATATACTTAAATACATTCCCCCAAATGATTACTTTGGCTACATCTCGGCTGGGTGGCATAGTGGGTAGAACATTGGGCCTGGAGTCAGGAAGACCTGAGTTTAAATCCAGTCTTAGACACTTAATGGTTCTATTACCCAGGGCAAATCACTCAACTTCGGTTTACCTTAATTTCCTCAACTGCAAAATGGGAATAATAGCACCTACCTCACATGGTTGTGGTGAGGATCAAATAATATAATATTTGTAATGTACTTAATATAGTGCCTGGCATATAGTAGGTGCTATATAAATGTTTATTCTTTCCCTGCTTCACTTTTCCCTTCTTTCTTGTTTATCTTTTTGTTATATTTGTCTAGGTCTTAAAGGGGGTATATTGAGGTCTCCAAGTATTATTTTGCTCCCTCTCCCTGTAATTTGATTAATTTTTCCATTTAGTACTTGGATACTATATGATATGGTGCCTATATATTTATTTTATTTCATTTTCTGTGGTACGTGTAGGAAAAAATATAGTATCCATGTTTATCTCATGTCTATTTTATTATTTTTCTTTGTTTGTGATCATATTTACCATCTTTATTTGAATTTTCTTGTATCATGATATTTAAATTTGCTTGAGATATAACAAATTCTTACACAATCCATTATTTTACCTCGGTATGAATCTTTGTATTTTGAATGTGTTTCCTTTAAACAACATATTGGATTCACCTCTCCAATCCATTGTTCTACCCTCTTTCATTTTATGAGTGAATTTATACCATCCATATTCATAGTTATAATTATTAATTGTTTTCCCCTCTGCTGTTATAATTTTTCCTCTCTTTGTCCCCCACCTTCCTTTGTTCCTCAAGCCTAATAAATTACTAATCTATAATATCTTCCACAATTTTTCTCTCCATTTCTACTGACAACAGCCTAGTTTAGGCCTTTATAATATCTTGTTGGGATAATTGTAATAGATCCTAATTGGTCTTCTCATTTTCATTTTCTACCCATGCCAATCTATCCTATAAACCACTGCCAGATTAATCTTCCTAAAATAGAACTCGAGAACAGAACTAGAACAGAACTCGTGTTATTCTTCTACTAAGAAACGTTCAGTGGCTCCCCACTACTTTGGAAATCTAAATTAAGAGTAAATGGAACAAAGAAGTTAGGAATAAGATATCCAAAAGTGCCAATGTTCAAGTCATGTCCAAAATCATCATAGTGTACTAAAAAGATCACTTGATTAGGGATGACTAGACTTTCATTGAATCTTTCTCCTTCTACTTACCAAATGTATCACCTTGGGCCAGTGATTTCATTTTTTTGGAAGTCTCAGTTTCCCTATGAGTTAAATTAAGTGACTGGATCAGATAATCAGGAAAGACCTGGGTTTGAATTCCATCTCTAAACTTACTAGCTACATGCCTAGGGTCAAATCATTAACCTTTCTGAAGGTCATTTTATTCTCATAATATCTAGTATCTGATTCATCAAACGAGATGATGTATCATACTGTAAACCCAATCTATATAAATGCTAAAACAGCTAGAATCTATTCTCTGAATCTTTGCAATGCTCCATTTATACCTCTGCATTAGTATGGTCTGTTTGTACTATGGTGGGTTATATGGTAGATTGTGTACCATGTTAGGCTGTAAGTTCCCTGAGGAAATTATAGCATGTCTTTTTCATCTTAGTATTCCAAAGTACCTAACTCTTGGCAGACATTGAATAAATATTGTGGTATTATCTGTATTGTCTGCAGAGAACTAAGGAATTCTCAATTCTATCAGGAGTTCTTTACATAGACTCAGATTTAAGTATCTTGCTGAATATTCAGTCATCGTCCTTGGCTATTGATCTTTTTTAGAGCCTCATGTCCATCGTCATCGCCATTTTTAGTGTCACTGAATATGAAGTGCTTAATGAACAGAGGAAGGGAGGCAAGAGACAGAAGTTTCAGCAACACGGTGATCATGAGCTCCCATAGTTCTTTTCTTTCCTTTTGCTTGCTCTGAGAATTCTTTTATTTGGATTTCCACATTCTCTTTTCTAGCTAGCTTATTGAGTGATGTAGTCAAAAATTAGAATTTATGATACAACTCTCCCCCAGATTTTTTGTTTTCATTCTAATGATATTTTGCTTTTTGCCTAGCACGGCCTTGAACTACCACATTCCATCCAATGTGTTATCATATTTCCTTTATTGCCAAACTCTTCTGAGTGGTGGTATGTCATAATGGATAAAGAGCCAGGCTTTGGGGGCAAGGCAGAAGGGACAGAATGACCCACATTCAAGTTCTGCATATGACATTATCTGTGTGAGCTTGGGAAAAGTCACTTAAATTCTTAAGTGGCCCAGGTTCTAAGACTATAGTAACAAACTGGTTGCTGGTGGAAAGATTTTCCATCCCCAGTTTCCATACTTGGAGTTCTCTACACTGATGAAATAACAGGTCTGGACTATGCCCTTCCAGTTGATGTGGTCTGCATATTTGAATGTGACATCTTACCTCATAGTATTTACAGTGTTAGTCTATGGTTAGTATTAACAAGATCATACAATTAGAGGATCATAGTTTTAGAAGTGGAAGGGACCCAGGAGAGACTGTCTGTAATTTAAGGATGAGAAACTGAGGCCCAAGGGTCAAGTGACTGGCCCAAGACAACACGACGGCAGAACCAAGATCTAAACCTAGGTATTCTTAGTCTAAATGTAGCTCTTTCTATCTATAACTCTCACCTTTCCCATAGGATCTGCCTGTGGGTTCCACAAAGAAGAATACCACAGTTGGAATGAAAGCTATAAGGTTTTGATGATCTGTCCTTCCGTGCATGTGGAACTATATGGTCTAAAAGATCATTCAAAATTCGTATCTTAAAAAGGACGAATTTTGAATCTGTCAGGGAGAGTTGGTGGTCGCTTCGTTCATCCAGCTTCCTTTGTTTGGCCCAATCTTTTGATTTTTATCCTTTTCATTTCTTTTAGCCCAGGTTTCCTTTCTTCTTTTCCTAAATCTTTTGGACCAATTACACAATCTCTGTACACAATACTCTAGTAGCTGAAGAAGCATAATTAATGGAATCATTTACAGTTTTCCGTAGTGTTTCCTAACAAGTTGTGTGGACACGGGGTACCCTTTCTCTTTCATCTTTTCCCGAGGCTCTGACCATCAACTAGCACTTCCTGAATTGTAGCTCTTAGACCTATGATTTGCATCCTGATCATGATTTCAGTGATTCAGCAGATGAATTAGAAGAGCATAAAGACCCCTTCAGAGACGTTTAGTAGCAGCCAGCTCATTTCTGGTCTTAAAGGTCCTACTGTCTCTGCTCTCCTGCTGCCTCTCTCTTTCACTCCACGCCCTACTCCCCAACTCAGCCCTTAACACAGCATCTAACGTTGTATTTAAGCCATACGTGGTATCTAAGAAGGCTGTCTGGATACATCTCGTTCGAGTATCATTTTTAGTTTTTCTCCCTCCAGTGCCATATCCATCATTCATTATCCCTAATAGCATCAGCCCAGCTGAACCTCTCATTTTTCTTACCTTTTCCCAAGAGGTCTCTGGAAATGTTCATCTTCCCAATTAAGGCCATCCATCTCTAGAGACAGGGCTCTACTGCTGATATATCTTTGTGCCATCTTCAGTTAGTCATAGTTAATTTCTTAATGAATGATAACATCTAGAGATGGTTTGTTTTGTTTTGTTTTTCTTCGGGCTGAATGAGGAATTTTCCTCACTGTGCTGTTTAAACAAAGCCTAAATCTAATGACCTTCATATTATATAGCAAAATTCTTGCTTATATACTACATAGACAAGAAAATGAGTTCAAGAAAGTAGGATCATAGACCTGGGGTTAAAAAGAGCCTTAGGGGTTCCCTTTTGCAGATAATAGGATCACAAATGAAGAGTTGGAAGCAGTGGTGGGATTCAACCGGTTCGCACCAGTTCAGTAGAACCAGTACCCAATTTTAGGTTGAGTTCAGTGAACTGGTTGTTAGCAGGGTCAGGGCCTATGCCTACCATGGTTCTAGTTGCCACTGTTTGAACTACCATGGAACTGGTTGTTAGTTTATTTGAATCCCACCACTGGTTGGAAGGGACATTAGAAGCCATCTAAACCAAGCCTTTATTTTCCAGATGAAGAAACTCAGGCCCAAGGAGTCAAATTGACTTACCTAATTTCACACAGGTACTAAGTGCAATCAGGAAGACTCATCTTTGTGAGTTCAAATCTAGCCTCAGACACTTACTAGAGTGACCCTGGGCAAGTCACTTAACCCTGTTTGTCTCAGTTTCCTCATCTGTAAAATGAGCTGGAGAAGGAAATGACATACCATTCTAGTATCTTTGCCAAGAAAACCCCAAATGAGGCCTCAAAGAGTTAGACACAACAGAAAATGGCTGAACAACAACATTCAACTCTATGTTGGTTAGCATGCCACCAGGACTTCAATCAATAAACATTTAGTAAATGCCCATTAAGTACCAGGCACTGTGCATTCCAAATCCAAACATTCTGAATCCAAATTATGCCCATTTTGCTTAACTAAATGCACTAAGTATGGAGCTAGGTGGCACAGGGAAGCTAGGTGGTACAATGGATAGAGTGCCAGGCTTAGAGTCAGGAAGACTTATCTTTCGGAGTTCAAATCTGGCCTCAGACGCTTACTAGCTGTGTGACCCTGGGCAAGTCACTAACCCTGTTTGCCTCAGTTTTCTCATCTCTAAAATAAGCTAGAGAAGGAAATGGCAAACCTCTCCAATATCTTGGTCAAGAAAACCCAAAAGGGGCCATGCCTACTTGAAAAACAGTATGAGGCCAGCTAGGATTCAATCCCAGTTCCTCCCAAACTAGCACCTTTTGTACTACATAGTAATTTTATTTGCTGTTTTTTTCCAGGGCTTTAAAATTATTTTTAAGTTAAAAAAAACTAACAAAATATATGTGACTAACCTACATGTGGCAAGCTGACGTAGTGAAAAGGTACTAGATTTGGAGTCAAAGGATCTGGGTTCAAATTCCAGGCTGCTACTTAACACTTGTATGACCTCGGGCAAACTTAAGTCACTTGACCTCACTGCCTAATCTGTAAAATGAGGAGATTGGACTAGATGTTCTCTAAGGTCACTCCAGCTCTAAATAGCTGATCCTGCAATATATGATCCCAGTTCAGTGGTTCAGAAGATGAATTCGTAGGACATAGATACCACCCCAATATGATGCAGTCATTATAAATCCTTTAAATGTAAATAAAATAAAACCAGTAGAGTTGTCTTCCATACTTACACCTTCTAAACTGCCAATGCTACATCTCGTGTCTGCGTTTGCTAAAATTTTTTGAGGAAGGTATCCTTTGATGATCTGGAACAACAATGTATCCTTTATTTTATTTTATTTTTTGACATTCTTGGTTTGTTAAATGAGCTTTCTTCAGGGATCCCTTAGCGCACTCTAGTGGCCACTGTTTGAACTACAGGTAGTCTTACTTTAGAGCTCCCACCACCACCCTGGTGCGTTTCGGTGTTCGAGGGGTGGGAGTGGGGTGGCTATAAAGTGCCTTAGGGTTCACAGGTAGGAGTGGGGGTTGGAGGAGAATTGGTGTTTTTTTTAATGTGCCTTAATTTTATTGGATAATAAAAACTCTGAATTTCAGGAGTCTCATGCGTATAAGGCTGGAACGGACGCGAGATCAATTGCATCTACGACTTCGCAGATATACATTGCGTCTCTCATATTAGAAATTTCCACAGACAGAAAGAATCACGCAGAGGGATCCGTCTGCAGAATAAGGTAAGAAATACATTAATAACTATAACCAAATACTCTGAATTTTGAAAAACGTTTCAAATCGCTTTTAAACACTTATTAACATAAAATATTTAGCAAATGTGGTATATATGCATAGAATTGTAGGAGATATTATTAATTTTTTCCTTCTTCTGGCAAGCTACTTATATGCTCTCCAAAGATTCAGCTGCTAGGAGCACGCCCCTCTATGCGGCCCGGGCGGGGGGCGGGCGGGGGCATTCTATGAAGAAAGAAAAGGTTGTGCTCCGCAGTGCAGGGCACCTGGGGGGTGTGGTATTGTATTTTGCCAGCCTTGTTCCGAGGCCAGGGAAAATCCAATAAAGGAATATTTCAGCACCTGCTGAGCTGACCATATGACCCTCCCACCCCTTTCACCAGCCACTGTCCCGCCTCTAGCTGCCTGTAGAACTCAGGCACTTGGTTCAGAAGGTTCTTGCAAGGTCGATCCTCTGAGTTGGAACCTCTTCTCCAACCCCCACACTCACTGACTCTTGCCCCAAGCCATCCCCACTCCTACCCCTACACCCAGCCCCAGCCCCACTCCCAGCCCGCCCCCACCCCCATCTTCCTGGTCATAACCATTGCTACTCTGCTGCACAGTCCCTCCTCTGCCATCAATAAAAATGCCCTCCGGGAGTAGCTGTGCTGCGAGGTGACTCTCACATTAAAGAACCAACTGCCCCAGGAACACACTTCCTACTGTCACAAGAAGCTGCCTCAGGGTTTCAACCTGATCCCAGATGATCTATCTCTGTGTTAAAAACTTGAGGTCTAGTCATGACCGCAGATTTATTGCTAGAAGGGATTTTAGAGGGCATCAAGTCCAGTCACCCTGTTTCTTCAGATGAGGATCTGAGGCCCTTAAAGGCTAAGTGGCTTGCCCAAGGTCACACAGAGGTGACAGCCAGGAACTGAACGTAGGCCCTCTGACAGCAAATCTAGTGTTCTCTCTGCAGTATACACAACACCCTCAAACAGTACAGTTTGCTTCAGGGATATTTTAAGAGTAAAATGTTATTATTGCTGTTCTGAAGTTTCCTTTCATTTTTTTTTCTTTTTATTTTATCCACCCACTTTAATTAACCCATGTTCCCCATGTGAGGAGAAATAGGGGAAGAGAAAAGGAGGCAAAGATGAAAACAGAAGAAAATGGAGGCAACTGCAATGAAAATCTTGAATAATCTTCTGCAAATGACCAGTTGGCCACAATCTGGAAAACAATGATTTAAGTAATAGCTAAGAAACATGTACAGTGAACGGCTCTTGGTTACTGAGGTCACCACAACTGTGCTAATTATAACATGAGATCCTGGAAGAATGGCAGAGTGAATCAATAGGCCCAAGGCTTTAAAACAGCTTCTTCACAGACTGAATACAGGAATGACTAATGGATCTTGGGATAAAGGGGACAGCTTTCTCTCATAGATAAAGGGCAGGACTTTCTTGACTCAATACTTTCGGCCTCAAGGAGGGAGGTGTCTTTCTGTTCACTTGGGGGAGCCAAACTTCCCCTATAAGTATGTGCTTTTACTGTATATGTGCATGTTGTCTTCCCCCAATAAAATGTAAGTTTCTTGAGAACAGAGATTGTTTCCTTTTTTTCTTTCCTTCCTTCCTTCCTTCCTTCCTTCCTTCCTTCCTTCCTTCCTTCCTTCCTTCCTTCCTTCCTTCCTTCCCTTCCTTCCTTCCTTCTTCC
>JAQQSZ010015080.1:0-11364 GCA_028646595.1 Phalanger gymnotis
GAAGCAAAACATAGTTAGTCTTTCACAACATGAGTATCGTGGAAGGGTTATACATAATGATACGCATGTGGCCCATGTTGAATTGCTTGACTTCTTAGGGAGGGTGGATGGGAAGGGAAGAGGGGAGAGAACTTGGAACTCAAGGTTTTAAAAAAAATAGAAGTTCAAAACTAAAAAAGTTTTTTTTTCATGCAACTAGAAAATAAGATGCACAGGCAATGGGGCATAGAAATTTATCTTGCCCTACAAGAAAGGAAGGGAAAGGGGAATGGGAGGGGAATGGGGTGATGGAGGGGAGGACAGACTAGGGAACAGGGCAACCAGAGTGTACGCCATCTTGGAGTGGGGGGGGGTGGAAATGGGGAGAAAATTTGTAATTCAAACATCTGTGAAAATCAATGCTGAAAACTAAATATATTAAAAATAAATTTAAAAAAACCCTTCACAACAAGCCCTAT
The DNA here is from genome assembly GCA_028646595.1 of Phalanger gymnotis. NCBI lineage: Eukaryota > Metazoa > Chordata > Mammalia > Diprotodontia > Phalangeridae > Phalanger > Phalanger gymnotis. Next base: position 459 of record JAQQSZ010015080.1, read on the forward strand.
CTTTCTATTCTGCTTTCTTTTTAGATATAGTTTTATTTTATTAAATATTTCTCAATTACATTTTTAAAAAAAGTTAACATTCCTTTTTAAAAATTTTGAGTTCCAAATTCTGTCCCTCCCTCATCCCTTGAGAAGGCAAGCAGTATGATATCAATCATACATATGAAGTCATGTAAAACATTTCCATATTAGGTGTGTTACAAAATAAAAGACAGAAAAACAAGAAAAATAAAGTGAGAAAAGTATGCTTTAGTGTGTGCTCAAAGTTTATCATTCCTCTTTCTGGGGGTAGATAGTATGGGTCCTATGTAATTTTATTGGATCATTGTCTTGATCAGAGTAGCTAAGTCTTTCACGTCATTACAGTGTTGCTGTTGCAATGAACAATGTTCTAGTTCTGCTCATTTGACTTTGCATCAGTTCATGTAAGACTTTGCTGGTTTTTCTGGAACCATCCTCTCATCAGTTCTTTCTGTATTCTGACACAATCATCTGCCACAACTTGTTCAACCATTCCCCAGTTGCTGGGCATCCCCTCAGTTTCCAATTCTTTGCTACCACAAAAGGAACTGCTGTAAATATTTTTGTGTACATAGGCACTTTTTCCTTTTCTTTGATCTCTTTGGGATATAAAGCTGGTAGTGATATTTCTGGGTCAAAGGTGCATGCACTGTTTTATAACCTTTTAGGCATAGTTCCAACTTTGTTCTCCACACTAAACTAGTTCACAACTCTACCGACAGTGCATAATGTTCCAATTTTTCCACATTCCCTCCAGCATTTGTCATTGACCTTTTCTGTCATGTTGGCCAATCTGATAGGAGTGACGTGGTACCTCAGATTTGTCTTAATTTTCATTTCTCTAAACAATAGTAATTCACAGAATTGTTTCATGTAACTATTGATAGCTTTGATTTCTTCTTCTGAAAACTACCTGTTCAAATCCTTTGATCGTTTATAATTTGGGGAATGAGTCTTATAAATTTGACTCAGTTGTCTGTATATTTGAGAAATGAAACCTATATCAGAGGTACTTGTTGTAAAATCTCCCCTCCCCAACCCAGTTTCCTGCTTTCATTTTGATTTTGTCTGCATTAGTTTTGTGCCAAGCCTTTTTTAATTCCACGTAGTCAAAATTATCCATTTTACCTCCCATGATCCTCTCTATTGCTTGTTTGGTCATAAACTCTTCCCTTATCCACAGATCTGATGAATTTTTCCATGCTCCCCTAGTTTACTTATGGTATCAGTCTTTATGTCTAAATTATTTATCCATTTTGAGCTTTCTTGGTAGATAGTATGAGATATTGGTCTATGCCTAGTTTTTGCCAAACTGCTTTCCAATTTTCCTAGCAATTTTATGTTAAATGGTGAGTCTTTGCCCCCAAAGCTGTGATCTTTGGGTTTATCAAACACTAGATTACTGTGGTCATTCGCTACTGTGTATTGTATACCTAATCTACGCCAAAGATCCACCACCCTATTTCTTAACAAGGACCAGATTGTTTTGATGATTACCACTTTGTAATATAGTTTGAAATCTGGTACTGCTAAGCCACTTTTTTTTTTTTGGAGAGGGGAAGGCAGGGCAATTGGTGTTAAGTGACTTGCCTGAGGTCACACAGCTGGAAAGTGTGTCAAGTGTATGAGGCTGGATTTGAACTCAGATCTTTCTGACTCCAGGGCCGGTGCTCTACTCACTGTGCCACCTAGCTGCCCCTAGGCCACTTTTTGTCACATTTTCCCTGTTTATTCCCTTGATATTCTTGACCTTTTGTTCTTCCAGATGAATTTTTTTCCCTAGCTCTATAAAATAATTCTTTGGTAGTTTGATTTGTATAACATTGAATAAATAAATTAACTTATGTAGAATTATCATTTTTATTTTATTCTTATCCTACTCATGAGCAATTAATATCGCTCCAGTTGTTTATATCTGTCTTTATTCTTATTATGATTTACTTCCCTTTCCTTTCCCAGGTCCTCCACCATCGTGTACTCTGTAATCCAATGACATCAGCTTTCTTCCTCTTCATTGTCCAGGACACTCCATGCATTTTTTATTGGCTATCCTCCATGCTTGGACGTTTTGCTCTTCTCTCTCTCCTGGCTTTCTAGACTTCCTTCAAGTCTTGGCCAAAGGCCCACTTTCTTCAAGAAACCTTTCTCAATCTCCCTTTATGCTAATGCCTTCCCTCTTAGATTATCTCCAATTTATCCCATATATATCGTTTATATGTAGTTATTTGAATGTAATCTCTTCCCCTGGCCTTAAAATGGTGAGCTCCTTGAGAGCAGGAATTGTTTGTTTTGGGTTTTTTTGTAGTTCTTTGTCTCTTCAGTGACTGGCATGTATCAGGCACTTAATAAATGCTTGTTGATTGAGTCGAGGTGGTGCCAGAGACAAGAACTTTCTAGAAACTGCCTTCTTTTATGGGTGTATAAGCTACATAATCATTGTAGCTTGTGTAGGCCCAGGGTAAAAGCATATTTGTTGTTGCAGAGCGTGCCAACAGAAGCATTCACCAACTGAAATGTGCCCTCCAGGAAAGTGATATAGTTGAAGAAGATAAATTTGAGCATGAAGAACCCTGTACTGAAACTGAGACTGAGGAGAGTGGGGCCACTTGGCACGAACTCTGTCATAGCCAGGCAGGTATGTATTTGGTGTTTAAATTTAATTCTTGAATTTAAGGGATTATGATGCTGTAATTACTAAAATTACCTTGGGTAGAGCTAATAAGTTGTTTTTTTTTCTTTAGTTAACCAACTTAAAGCCTTGTTGAATCAGCAAAGCAGCAAGGAAAGTGAAGTGTCCTCACCAAGAAGAAGGAAAATATCTCCTTCGGTCTGTATTCCTTTTGAAGACTTGATAAAATTGGTAGATTCTGTTTTAACATAGAATTGTATTTTAAAATCATTGTTACTTTGTCAGCAACCTAGGTTGATTGCCACCTCTGTGCCTAACATTCTAATACAAACTCCATAGTGCCTTGTATTTTTAAAAGTCATTTCATGTCTTCCAATGTATTTGACTGAAGCCTCTATATATTTGCTCTAAAGGAGGGACGTCCAGTGCTTTGAATTCCTGTGGTCTTGCCTGCTAGAATTCTTATAACAAGAATCTGAGCAAGAACATGAGGCTATAATTAAACTATAGGTAGCCTGTCTCCCAAAACCCCAGCTCATAAGCCCTGTCTTTGGGTGCCCTTCAGTCTCCCCCTTTTTTTTGGAGAGGAGAAGGCAAGGTAAGTGGGGCTAAGTGACTTGCCCAAGATCACACAGCTAGTAAGTGCCAAGTATCTGAGGCTGGATTTGAACTCAGGTCCTCTTGCCTCCAGGGACCTCTATTCACTGCGCCACCTAACTGCCCCTTCAGTCTCATTTTGGTACATCCTGGCCCCTTGGAAACCTCAGGGTATAAATTCTATATAGATTTCTACAGAAAGATGAGATCCTTATTTCTGACATCTGACTACCCTTCTCCAAATCTGTTAGCTCCCTTTTAAAGGCTAACTGCAAGTATTCATCTAGAATTTATGTCAGTTATTATTCAATCATCTCCAAATACCATTAGTCCATCATTCATCCCCAATGTAGTGTCTGTCATCTTTGTCAGAAATTACCCAAGACAAGTGAAGAACTAACTCCATCCAAGAAATATAATCACAATCTAACAGATGGTATCAATGGGGCTGTTCAATCTTATAGAGGGAGATGATAACTTCAGAGGTAAAATACCCTCCTCTTGGCCTTCTGCTTTTGGTTTTTATTCCTTTTTAGTCTAAAAAAAATTACCCAACTTCATAAATTTTTAATTTCATTACTAGGTAAAATTAAATTGAATCTTGTATAGAACTTGCTGATGAGATCATTCATCTCCCATCCTTCTTAAAATGTTTTCAAATTGCCTGCTAATGTATTTTAATTCTTGTCAGTAGGCAGAGGTGTGTAGTAAAAAGGACATGAAATTAGAAGTAGGAAGGCCTTATAAAGCTTGAGTCCTGAATCGATCATTTACTTGCTATTTAACTTTAAGTGCATAACTCTTCATATCTTAAGGCCTCAATTTCATTATCTGAAAAATGGTGGTGATGATTGTCTGTCATGCTTTCCTTAGAGAGTTGTTTTAGGGATTGAATAATTAGTGTGAAACACTTTAGGAAGGTAGAACATTATACATAAATGTAAAATATTCCATTGGTCATATTTTAGAACACCTTTTTGCCACAATGTGTCAAACATTTTGATCCCTTGAGTTATCATTGTGGGACCCAGTGACATGCTAATTTTTTTAAGAGATGAAAGGTTTGTGATACCTATAGTAACATTTTATCCTAATGCTACAATTCTGTTTAATATCTAAGTTAGAGATTTGTGTTTCATTGATGAGATTATTGATAAAATAATCTCATAAATGTGATTGCATAATAATTTAAGAAAGTAATTTAAACAAAATGTTTTTGCCATTCAGTCAATATATTACTGCCACTAAGTATTTGACTGTGAAGTACCTTCTGCAATATATTTAAGCACATAATAGGTGAACTTTCTAATCTTATGGGTCAATGTGTTATTACTCTATTTTCTGAAATAACTAAACATATCTACTAGCATTTTTCCAAGATAAATTTTGAAAACTGATGTTATATAGAGTTAAAGCATAAGTTATTCCCAAAATAAAGCATAGTAATTTTGGTAATACATTATGGATTTATGCGTATTTTTGCATAAATAAGAAGACAGGGTATTCAGAATCAGATGTTGACAATTTGACAATTTAAATGCAATGATTACATGTTTTGACATTTAAAGCACATAGATATAATGAGATAAACTGAGGAACATTGCTTTTCCCCTCTGAAATCCAGTTAGCACTAAAAAATTGAAATATTCCCAATGTAGTTGGTATTTCAGGGAACATACAGATTTTTTTACGTGACCTCAGCAATATGCACTTAAAATTATAATTTTTTCTATTGACTTAGACTGTGTATACTCATTGAGTGGTTTCCTCTAAATTATTAATAGTGTATAGAGCTTCTTCAGACCTTGGAGATCATCTATTATGACTCTATTTTATAGATGAAGAAAATTAGACAGTGAAAATTTGTGACTTTGCCAAGGCTCCTTAGGTAGCAGAAAAAAAAATTCAATTCCATATCCTGACTACAATTCAAAAATAAAACAAACATTAAGTATCTATGAGATGTCGGGCATGTGTTATGTTCTGGGGACACAAAGAAAAAAAAAACAAACAGCTCATTTCTTTAACAACTTTACATCCTGCTGTGGAAGACATTGTTCCTTTCCATTGATTTGAGATTATAGAATTTAGTTGCCATATGAAAGTTACTACAAATATTTATTTATTTTTGTCACTAGTTCTCAGAGATCCTGGAGAAGAGAGTTGTATCCATTTAGATGTTGTGTGGTTGCTGCTTCCAAGGTAGAGATCTCTGGTGCCTAGCATTAGGAGGCTACACAGATAAATGCTATTGACTCCTCTTTTTCTGATCTCTCCTAATACTGATTAGTCAAATATCAGACAGATTTAGATGTGGTATACACATAATTAGCATGCTAGAGGCTCAACCATTCAGTAATATGGCTTCCGGAAATTCAGCTTAATGGCAATGGTAGTTAGCTTAAAGAGCACATTGTTCTAGGAGGCCATAAGAATGCGTTCTTCTACAAAAATATGCTCCTTGAGGAAGGGGGTTATTTAATTTTTATCTTTGTATCAATATTGTTTAACACAGTGACTCATACTAATAGAGCCTACTAAATGTGGAATCAAACTGAAGTTTTGTTACTAGAGGTTGTCTGTCCTATCAACTAAATTCTGTAGTAATTTCCAAGAGAAAGTTGCACCACCCAATGTTAGCAGAATATTGATAACATTTATATGCTGTTCTGCCATTTTTATAGCACTTGTCCAAACAATTTTATAGCTGCTTTAACTTTACAGCAATATCTCCTAGTTTTGTTCATTTACAGGTTTTTTAGAATAAACATATAGCAATCACACAAAATTATGTAGTCATTATTTTCATTATTTTTGTCCAGGTATACTGAATCCTCATATGAATGAGGAGAATGAGAAGAATGATAGTTAATATTCTACTCCATCCAAATATAGCTAACCTATGTGATTTTCACCTTAGAAAACATCAGAAAATGAGAATAACAGTTTGCCTGCTCTATTTGATCTTGTTCCCATCTTTAATGATCAATCCCAATACATTCATCATTTAGAGGCAGAAGTGAAGTTTTGTAAGGTAAGTTTGGGGTTTGTTTTTTAGATATTTAATACCTGATAAAGTCAAGTTGATTTTTAAAAAATTTATAATATATACTTATATTAAATTTTCATTGAATTTATTATCTTCTCCCTAAAACTTGTCCTAACCTCTAATTTCTTCTTTATTGATGGCACCATTTTTTCTCTCAATCATACAGATTTTTAGCCTTATCTTTGGTCCTTCCTTCTCCCTTTCCTAGAACTGTTGTCTTATGGACTTGTGATATTGGAAGCCCTGTCATTTCTAGTTCTGCAAAATTTCATCTGTTTCTTCCTTGCTATTTGCATTGCACCTCCCTTAGTTCAGGCCCTCATTACTTCTTACTTGGACTAATTTTCCCTATTCTGAAGAAGTTACTCCTTCTAACAGAAGTAGAGAAAGTGAATTGATATGAAGTAATAGGAAATAAGATTGAACAGAGTAGGGCTAGCTCAGAAATAATAACAAGAAATAGCCATTTGTAGCAGGGGTATGAAGTCACAAAGGTGATATTTGTTAAATGCTAATCATAGAACCTGAGTTGGAATGAACCACTGTGGCAGTCCATTGTGTACTTGAACCAGTACATAGAGAAGTCCTTTAACATCTCTGACAGAATATCCAGCCTATATTTAAAAGATATCCCATAATGATGAACCCAGCACATTTCTCAGGGCAGTTCATTCCACTTTGAGACAGCTTTGTTAGCAAGCTTTTCCCTAAATTGAGCCTTAGTCTAACTTTTTGTGATTTTACTCATTGCTCTTAGTTTTCCCCTCAGGGTTAAATCTTTCTTGCATATGACACCCTTCAGATATTTGAAGACATTTATCTATAATGTCTTCCTCTAAATATTTTGTTTTCTTTGTCTTCAGTCTCCAGCAGAAGTCATCTTTGATTTCTTCAGTTGACACTCACATGGCCTATCTGTAGCCCTCTTGCTCTCTCATACCCCTTCCTTTGGATGCACATTAGTTTGTCAATATACTTCCTAAAATTGTAGAATGTTTATGTAAATTATAAACACCTAGGAGATAGGAGTAGTTCTTTGCGTCACTTTAAGCACCCTGGTATTCTGCTTGGAAAAGCAGTCTGTTTAGTAGTTTAAGCATATGTATGCTTTCGTTGCTTTCCGTAGGAAGAACTATCTGGAATGAAGGAAAGAATACATGTAGTTGTGCTTGAAAATGAAAAGCTTCAGGAAGAGTTGAAATCCAGGTCAGCAGAGCAGAAAATTGAGCATATCTTTATGGATTCCTCTGTGAGTAATTTTTTTTAAATGTAAAGGGGTAACGAAGAGGGGGCATGGACATTTTTTTCAGAGTTGAACAGTGGAACCATTGCTTGGGACTTTGGTTCTATCTACTTGATTTAAATCCTGGCATTAGTTGGGGATGGTTTAATTGGGTTAGGCTATTACAGATCTTTGTTGTTCTAGGACTGAGCTTGTACATGGGGGCAGAAGAATCTCCCAGGAGTTCAGAGAGATCTGGATAGAACTGAGCACAGACCAGCGACAAGAGACCTGAAAGCAGACTTTGGCCCTTGGTGGGAGGTGCACCCTGTTCATCAATACTGCTTCTCACTGATTGTTCCCAGACTTTAGCCTGAGAGATAACAGCCTTGAGAGGTGGTAGCATAGCAGCCAAATAGTTCCTAGCATTGGGAATCACATGGACCCAGGAGAGAAAGGGACAACATGGCCTTGTGGATATTCCCAAGTGAAAGAGTGGTGAGAGCTCCTGGCTCCAACTATTTGGAGAGAAGACAGTATTAATGTATCTCTGGAACTGGAGGATCAAATGGTGACTGAACCACAATGTGGGGGAACAGACCTCACCCTTATCTACTACTGAGTTATTTGGACTTTGCAGAACTAATGGGAAGGGGACTGCCTCTTTAACAACTCTAAGTGCCAAATTACTTTTGGAGGAGCCCCATGCACACAGACATATTGCTACAAGCTGTATGGATCTTCAGGGGAACTCGGGGGAGGGTCGCTGGAAGGTTTAAGAATTGACTCTTGAGCAACTAGTCTTGTTTCCTTTCCACAGGGAAGCCAAGCTTCCACTTACCTTGCTGCCAGTTAGGGGAAAGAGAATTGATCTTGAGGAGAGTCAACCTTCTGCCTTTGTGGATAACTAGAAGGGAAGATAAAGAGGAAGGTCAAAAGAGAATGACTCCCCAGGAGATCTGTGGCTTGATAACCTGGTACTAATGCTAATCAAATTGGCTCATATGCTTCCAGTCATGTCCCTTCTCACTAGATTGTAGGAACCCTTGAACCCTTCTCTTGAGGATGAGGTGATATCTTACTTCTTGCATTTCAATCTTTGTGTATATGAAGATCATGAGATGATAAATTTAAATCTGGAAAGGACCTGATAGAAGGAGTGAAAAGCCAGGCATAGGCTGACATGGACCCTAGACTTTAGAAATAGATTTCAGAATTTTCAGAAGAAGGATAGGAAGGTTCTCAGGCACTGAAATTCTACAGGAGAATTCACCATAGGAAGAACGGTAAACCCAAGAAAGAAATTCTATTGACACAAAGGGATACAATTCCAGTAAAGAGGAAAAATGAGAATTGTTTGAAGAAACCAATATGGATATACAGAGAACTCACCAACCAGCTTAGATTTTTATAAGGTATGTAGAGAAGATGCAAGTTAGGGCAGGTAACAAAATGGAAACATGAGTGAGACATTTTTATTTGAATGCTGTAAAAACGGTGTCAGAAATACTAAAACTGAGAATGAGCTGAGGCTGATGAGGGAAGGTAAAGACAACAAATAATGTTGTTTTGGCTCTATTGGTAGGAAGAGGATTAAAGAGGATAAGATCCCTCCTGGAGGTGGATGGAGATATCTTCAACTGATAATGGAGAGAAGAAAGTGCCTCTCAGGTCTTATTTTGCCTCTGCTTCCGTTGCCAAGGACAGTGACTCAATTACAGTGGAAATGACAGAACAAAAATTGCTAACCAGGAGTTTATGCTCAAGAGAAGTTGGAATATGATAAGTTGCCCTTGATGAATTCAAATCACCTTGGCCCAGATGAACTACATCCTTGGGATACCGAAGGAATTGACAGATGTAATTGTTATCCGTTATTTGTGATCTTTAAAAGATCATGGAAGATGAAAGGGGTACTGCAGTATTAGAGAAGGGCAGATGTTGTCCTGATCAAAAAACGGGAAGAAAGGAGACTATAAACTATAGGCCAGTTAGCTTGACTTTGATTTCTGGGAAAACTTTAGAATGGACCATTAAAGATATAGCCAATGGATAACTATCAAAGTAGTGCTATGATGGCTTGATCAAGGGCTAGTCATGCCAAACAAACCTTTCTTTTCCTTTTTCTTTTTTGAACAGGACCTGCGGTTTTATTGGTCTAGGGATTTATAGGAAGAAAATACCCTCTACCAGTGCAGATTGCCACTTGCTTTATAACCTATAGTTTTGGTGATTGCCTGGGTCACTGAGATAGTAAGTGACTTTTTCAGATACAACCAACATGTCAGAGACAACACTTGAACCACCTTGGTCTTCCTGACTTCAAAGTCAGCTCTCTCTCTCTCCCCTCTCTCTGTCTCCCTCTCTCCCTCTCTCCCCTTTCTCCCTCTCTCCCCCTCTCTCATCCTCTCTCTCCCTCTCTCCTTTACTGTCTCCCCTGTCTCCCTCTCTCTTTCCCTCCCTCTCTCTCTCCCTCTCTTGCCCTCCCTCTACCCCTCCCTCTCCCCCTCTGTCCCCCCACCTCTCCATACACTTGATAGATTTTAGCAAAACATTTGATGAAATGTCCCATACTATTCTTGTGAAGAAGATGGAGATGTGAACTAGACAGTAACATAACTTGGGTTTGTTGAACAACCAGGCATAGTTAATAACTATTATTTGTTAATCTTGGCAGGAGTTAGGTCTACCATGGAGTATCTCCGGGATCTGTGTTTGGTCCTGCACTGTTTAATATTTTTACCAATGATAGTGGATAAAGGCATAGATGGCATGCTTATAAGATTTGCAAATGACACAAAACTTGACAACAGCTTCAAGCTTCAACTTGAAGTTGACAGCTGCAAAAAGATCTTGACAAGTTATGAAATTCAGTAGGACTAAAGGTCAAGTTTTATACTTGTGTTAAAAAACAACTTCACATGTATATGTGTTGGTAAGCAAAATGGGCTCCTTAGCACTTAGTTCAACAAGTGCCCTTGAAGAGTTTGGCTTTTGTTTGCTTTGAGTAATTCAGCTATTTCATTGAATCTTGCTAAGTGCTAAGCCCTAGGCCCAAACCCCTATTAGGTGTAAAACCTATGTGGGTGTGGATTGGCAACTAAGGTGGGGCTAACTCCAGGAAGGGCCTAGTTTACACGTCTGGGACAGCAGAGGCTCTTAAGTCCACCTCTTAGTGACGATTTTAGGTCACGTGGATGAGTCGCATGTGTGACTCACCCCTGATGCTGAAAAAGATATAAAAACCAGGGGTTGGTCTCAGCTTCCTTGGAGCTCTTTGCTGCAGCAGTGGTGGCGCGTGACTCTGGGCCAGCCCTTGTTCTGAGCTCCCAGGCTGAACCTAGATGTTGGTAACTATGAATTGTATTGGGTCTGTCTGTTTGTAATT
>JAQQSZ010015081.1:0-11364 GCA_028646595.1 Phalanger gymnotis
AAAAAAAAAAAGAAGGGTTAAAAGTTAGAGTTTAAACCAAGCTAACCAACATCTTGAATCTGACATTTTGTGAATGAAGTTTAGTATGTGGTTTAATTGTAATCCTGCTGCTGTTCACAACAGGTACAGCTGGCAAGAAGCAGAGCATTTGAAGTCTGGAGATAGAATTTATTAGTTTCTGCTCTTAGCAGCAGGCTTAAGGAAACTATAGTTACAGAGAGAAGGTAGGAATGGTTTACCTGGAAGCGTAACAACATTCAATTTAACAAATATTTATTAATAACCTGCTATGTGATAGTGACTATGCTAAATTCTGGGACATCAAAGAGAAAAAAATTAAGTAGTCCCTGCTCCTCAAGGGACTTATTTTGTGCTGTAAAGTGAAGGAGGTTGGACTTTGGACAGGGCAAAATTACCAATGATCTTTTAATTCTCAAATCTTTCCTCAGTCCTTATGCTTCTTAAATTCTGTAGCATTTGACCCTGCTGATCACTCTCTCCTCCTGGAAACTCCACATGTCTGAGTTTTCAAGACACTGCTCTTGATTTTCCTCCTACATGTCTAAAATATCTAAAATATGAAGGTCTTGATTTCTTGTAAATGTAAGCCTTTGTTCTCTTTCAAGTCTCAATTTTTCAGTTGACATCTTATGTTTCAGTTGTTCTTTGACAGTATCAGGACTCTCCAATATTTTCTGAACACCTAAATTTACAGTAAAACTTATCTTACATACGATCTAGATAATAAACTGTCCTCACTCTGTCTTTTGTTTCTTCATGTTGGGCACCAGGCACTCGTATAAATATTTGGATGTGTGTGCTATCTTTCCTTTTGTTATGTATTTCCTGAGGTTATGTGATTAACTGTGACATCTCTGGGTTTAAAGGGTAGGGACATTTTAGTCACTTTTCTCTCCTAATTCTAAATGCTTTACTGAATGGTTTGGCCAGTTCACAGCGACACCCCAGTGCATTAGTGTGCTCATGTTGCCACAGTACTTCCAACATTGACTATTTCTGACTTTTGTCATCTCTGCCTATTTACTGGGTGTGAGGTGAGACCTCCAAGTTGTTTTGATTTGCGTTTTTATTATTAGCCTTCTTAATCGACATTAATAATAATTTAATCGTTTTTATCTTTTGTGATTGTATGCACCTTCATGTTTAAGAATACTCCATCTAGACATAGATGTGAAAGGTACTCATTCTCATCCATTTCCAATTTTTTTTAATGGTATGACCTTTTACTTAAAATTTATATAAAATATAATTTATATAAAACAAATTCAGGTCACATATGTAAGATGCTGGTCGAAACCTAATCTCTGTTAGTCTATAATTCCATTTTTTCCAATATTCTTGTTGAGTATTTCCCCAAGTAATTTGTTCTTAGTTTTGTCAAATACTGTTTTGCTGAAATCGCTTGTTTTCTGATTCTTACCTAGTCTTCTTCAGTGTTGCACTGATCTGCTTTCACATTTTCTTAATATTTTGCACCATTTGACCTTAAACATCAGCATTTAAAAATCTAGTTATCTTTCATTTCTAAGGCCCTATATTCGTTTATTAATTCGAGAAGTATGTAAGTACCTACTATGTGCTATGCCTTTAGCACTACAAAGACAAAAAGGAAACAGTGTCTGCCCACAAAGTGCTTACACCCCACTGGGAAGGAAACCACAGATATACAGAAAATCGAATATAAAATAAATTCAAAGTAATTTCTTAGTGGGAAAATAATACTTCCTTTAGGAAGTGGGACCTGAGCTAAACCTTGAAAGCAGCCACAGATGAGGCAAAGATGAGGAGGGGAATAGATTCCATACATTGGGAATGGCCTGTACAAAGCCCTAGAGGTAGGTAGAGGAATTTTTGAATGGGCAACAGCAATAGACCAGTGTTATTGAAAGGTAGAATGGATGAAGGATAGCAACATGTAGTCAGACTGGAAAAATAGTCTAGGACTCTTTTCTGAAGGGCTTTAAAAGGTAGATGTCTGACTTTGCATTTTATCCTAGAGGGCAAGAAGAAACCACTGAAACTCCTTAAGCAAGGGAGTGATTTGTTAGATCTGTGCTTTAGGAATAACAATCTAGCAGATCTGTGGTAGTTAGGTTGGAGAAAAAGAGACTGGGAGCAGGAAAGCCAATTAGAATTCAATTCAGTAATTTAGTAAACATTTATTAAGTGTCTACTTTGTGCCAGGCAGGAAAATATGTATACATGTATATATACAAAGAAAAAGGAAGACAGTCCCTGCCCTTAAGGAGTTTATAATCTAATAGGGAAAGAAAATACACAAAAAGAGGCTGGAAAGTGGAATGGGGGGGTGGTATCAGGTGGGTATCTGGGGTGGGGACATGCTATCTTGTAGAGTCAAAACCAGGCAGAGCTGCTGATTGAAAATGGAGTTACCTGGAAAGCTCTTAAAGTGCTAAACCCTCAATAAAAGAAGGCTTTGGGAGGAGTTTAGTACTCCACCCTTCAGCCCTCCAGTCAAAGAGGAGAAGAAGCTGAGAGAGGTGATGAGGGAGGTATCAGATGTGATGAGCAGCTTCTCCTGCAAGGGACATCTTGTTCTACGAGTTGAAACCAGGCAGAGCAGCAGATGCAGATCAGAGAGTGATTTGAAAGTCAAATTTCTGCCCTTTATAAAGGAAGGCTGTTATTAGGAGGGTATTGAAACATTCTGGGAGAGCGATGCAAAGGCATGTGAACCAGGGTGGTGACTATATGAGTGGAAAGAAGTAAGAGATATCATGAGAATAAAATTTCTATTAGTTATTTGGGTAGAAGTGTTGAAGATGAGAATGAAACCAAAAATAGGGGTAATTGAATGTCATCGCCCTCAACAAAAATTGTAAAGTCGGGAAGAGGGAAGGGTTTTGAGGGAAAAGATAATGAATTAACTCTTTGGGACGTAATGAGTTCGAAATGCCTACAAGTTATCTAGTTCAAGTTGGTCACTGGAGACGTGAGTTTAGAGGAGAAACCAGAGTTGAATATAGTTCTGGGGATATTTGCATAGAGATAAACTAACTATAGAAGAAGAAGACAATGGAGCCCTTAGGTATGCCCAGTGGGTGAAAGTGAGATTTGTACGAGATCCAACAAAGGAAACTGAGATATCAGATAGGTAGGAGAGCCTGGAAAGAGCAGCATTATGAAAGCCTAGGGAGAAGTGAATGTAATAGAGGGAAAAGTGCCAACAATGTCAAATGTACAGGGAGATCAAGAAGGATGAGGACAGAAGAGGCCATTCAATTTGCCAATTAAAATGATTGAGAACTTTGGAGAGAGCTATTTCATCTGAGTGTGAAGACAGAAGCCAAATTGCCCTTCAATTCAAATACAAATTCAAACTCATAGAACCCAGAGGGCAAAAAGCGTGTATATGAGTAATGGCTTATTATTCCAAGAAGAAGAATCAGAACAGATATGAAGGCAGAATGTTTGGCTGCCCAGCTGAAAGGAAGAGTAGGATCATTAGGTTCTATAGGTACAAAGCAAAGTGGGGTGGGGGAGTGCACTGATTTCACCATTTGGTTTGTGTATCCACAGAAGAGGATATCTTTTTTAAAAAAATTTTATTTTAAAAGTTTTATTGATTTTAAAAAGTCATAATTGCCTCATAATAGCTCCCCTTGTGCCCGCTCCCCTTGTGCCCCCTCCCCCCCAAAAAAAAGACAATCCCAGAGCTTTCCTTTGTAACAAAGAAAATCAGTTAAACAAAACCAGCCAACACAGTGGCTTCATCCAGCTGTATATACCATTTTATTCGTTAAGTCCACCACCTTCTACTAAGGGGTAGAAAGTGTTTTTTATCATCATTCTTCAGAAACCAAGATTGGGCAGTGTGTGTCTGTTTTCTTTACATACACTGCTCCTCTACCATTTTTTATATAATTTTTTTTTTCAGTTTAAATTAGGAGTACTCTTCTATTCCTGTATTTCAGTTTTAAGCCAAGTCCTACCAAGACTCAAATGTTCCTATAAGTTTAAAGATCAATATCTTTATTAGCCATACTGTATTATACATTTTTGTTTACTGATCTGAGGCCATGTTTATTCTTATTATTTTCCTTCTTCTTGGATACTTTTTCCTATGAACTATTGCTATTCTGACCTCCATGTCATATGTGCTGCTGGGGTTCTGTGTTCTTTGTTCTGTGGAGTTTGGATTCAGTCAAAGGGCCTAGAGGGCCACATGCCTCTCAGCTATCTCATTAAGCTGTTATATATAGGTAGTTTTCTCTTTCCCCCTCTGTTTTCACTTTAAAGCTGTCTTGGACACATCTGGAAATTTTTAGGCAAATATATTCTTATTAAGGTTATAAGAACATACATATAGGACTGGAAGGGACTATGGTATTCGTGGGCAGCTAGGTGGTACAGTGGATAGAGGGCTGTGCCTGGAATTAGGAAGAGTCATATTCTCCAAGTTCACATCTGGCTTCTGATACTTACTAGCTGGGTGACCCTGGGCAAGTCACTTAACCCTGTTTGCTTTAGTTTCTTTATCTGTAAAATGAGCTGGAGAAGATACTCAAGTATCTTTGCCAAGAAAATCCCAAATGGGGTATTCATCTAATCCAGTCCCTTAACTGTATGAGTGAAGTAATTGAGGGGCCCAGAAAGGTTAGATGACTTGCCCAAGGTCACACTAGTTTCTCCTAAAAAATATTGACACTCCCCTTGAGGTTTAATTGGCTTGGGGAGCTGTGGCTCTAGCTGGTGACTTAAAAGGATGAAAGAACCATCCTCATGGAATTTGAGACCCTTCAGACATGGCAGTTCTCTCAAGACCATGCCCAACACCCCGTTGAAACAAGGGAGACAAAAGGTGGGTCTCCTAGTTAAGTGCTAGGTTTGTTGAGTATTCTTTCTATGATAGAACCCTTTTTTGTTAACTACTGAATGACCCTAGGATTGTCTCATTATGTTCCATTATCAGACATAACTACTAGGACTCTGGCCTTACGGGCCTTTCTTATAATACCTGTATACACATATGTTGTAATCCCCAGCTAGATTATAAAATCCTACAAGGCAATTTCTGCTTCACTGTTTTTTCCCTGCCTCCTCCCAGTATAGTGTAATGACTGGCATGCAGGAGGTGCTTGTTAAGTGCTTGCTTACTGATTGATTTTCATCATTATTCCACTCTTCCAATTCTGTTATTCTAGTGCTTCCCTCTCAGAGGGTCCATTTCCCACCATTTACAGGCAGAAAAGCTCCAATTCAGTGTTTCTTCTCTTCAGTCGATTGCCACTTTTATTTGTCATCTAACCTCCTCATTCTGCCTGTTTGGGAATATTTTTCTTCTTTATTTTCTTCTTGGAGCAACTCTTCCATTCTTTCAGGGAACACTTTGGTCTCCTCGAGAAGCTATAGAGAGGTTTTTGTCAAGCTCTTTGCCTTTGTCCTGTAGCAGGAAGGTCAGGCTGCACTCTACAATTGTTCATTGAGCCTACAATAACCTTGGGTCCTCCATATTTGCTGAAACTGTGCTTCTCACTTCTCTGTGGCTCATGCCCTTGAGTTATATGGGTAACTGTCTGAGCATTGTTGTTATTGCTTATTTTATCATGCTTTTTCTAGCTTTTCCTCTGGCTACAGTCCTTTGTCTCCATTGGGAAACTCTCTTTTCTCCATTTTCTTATTTTTTCCTTCTGTCTTCTTAGTATTTATTTATCGTGTGTATTGTTGCTAAGTCATTTCAGTCGTGGCCAACTCTCTGTAGCCCCATTTGAGGTTTTCTTGGCAAAGATCCTGGAGTGGCTTACCATTTCATTCTCCAGCTCCTTTTGGAAAGTGAGGTAAACTGAGGCAAACAGGGTTAAATGAGCCCCAACTGAACAACAACAGCCTGCTCCCTTTTTTAGAGAGACTGCATGATGTGACTGAAAAGGTGCTCGACTTAAGAATGAACGCACCTGACTTCAAGTCCTGACTCAACCACTCATGTGTGATACACAGCAAGTCACTTAGCCTTTCTGAATAATTTGTAACATGGGGACAATATAGTCCATCTCATGGGGTTCTTGTAAAAAAATGCATTGGCACATTTTAGAGGCCATAGTTAAGGTAGCAGTGATGATGACTTCTTGATATCATAAGCTTATTCAGAGAACTCCGGACCACGGACATTTCAGTAACCTGCCCACTGATCACCCTGACTCGTATTTCGCTCCACTCAACAGTCTCAGCAGTCTTTCCTCCACTCAGGATCAAAGTGATCTTCTTAAAATACAGGTCTGACCATGTTCCCACACACAGACACCCACATGTGCTTGCGTATACGCAAAACTTCAGTGGCGTCATGTCAGGATCAAACAGAAATCTGCTTGACTTTTAAAGCCCTTCTTAACCTGCTTCTCCCTACCCTTCTACTCTTGTTCCTCTTTGTATCACTGGCCTTCTTTATCACCCAGCTCTGTGCCTTTTACCTGTCTGTCCCTTGTGCTTGCCTGGCTTTGTCCAAGACTTAGTGGCCTTTACTCCTCATTTATACTGTACTTACCTTTTTTATACGTAATTGTTTGCATATTGTTTCACCCATTAGAATGTGATCCCCTGAGGGCAGGGCCATGTTTTTGTCTGTCTTTGTATCTTAGCACAGTCATCAAGCACTGTGCCAAGCATATAAGTGCTTAATAAATGCTTATTGACTGACTAATTTATGTAAGAATACCTTCTACCCTCTGCTTTTATTCTATTATTGACTTTTAACATGGCTCTTTTTTTTCTTCCTGCCGTCATCCTCAGTGAGTTTCAAATCTGTGCTTATCATCCAGTTAAAACACCAGTTTCATAGTTATTCATCCTCTGGACTTCACTTGGAATCCCTATCAGCCAATTTACCAACAGAGTCACACCCTGGATCTCAAATTGAGTCTCGTCTCTTTGACCACCAACAGTACTTCCTTCCTTGTTACTTCTGTTTATCTCTTCACCCAGTCTCCATGACTTCCCTATTGGCTACACTTTGACTCATGTTGCCATTTCAGTGCTGCTGTCAGTAACATTCTAGATGGGACGCCAATCTTCAAGCCTGAGTCATCTACCAGTTTCTGTGTTTTTGCTCCCAGCTACACGACTGAAACGACTGAACAGCAAAATAGAGTATTGCACAAAATCACCCAGGCAGACCAAAGTCATAGTAACTTCAGCTGGACCCCCTCATGTGGCCCCGCATTTCTCTCAGTCACCCTTTCTTTAGATTCTAGCATGTTACCCACAAAAGCAGTTTGAAATCTTCTCTCCTCCAGCCCGAGTCATACCAGCCCTGACCTTACCTCTTACTTTACTGAGAAGATAATGTGCTTGTCTTGCTTGAGTTCTCTTATCTGTGCTGTCTTCACCATGATTCTCTCATCCTTGCCTTCAGTCTCTTAGCATTCTCTTAACTCCTTTTAAACTTGTCAAATAAGTGGTCCTTCTATTCCTATGCCACTTCTTCCCTCTTTAAGCTTCTGAAATACTTTATTTTCAACTCTGTTACTGTAACCATTGAAGGTCAGTGACGAGGTCCTCATTGTTACGATCTTCTCAGTTTACGTTCTCCTTGATGGCTCATTATCGTAGTACCCCTTCTTTTAACCTCTCTTACTTAGTCTCTGTGACAGTAGTCCTCCTTCTCCCTCTCTGGTTTTTTTCTCTCTGTTTTCTCTTTCCGTTCTTAATAATAGTCAATAGTAGCACTTATATGATACTTTAAGGTTTGCAAGGTGCTTTAAAAAATATTATTTTATTTTATCATCACAACGAGCCAGGGAGACAAGTGCTGTTATTATCCTCATATTACAGATGGGGCAACGGAGGCAAACAGGTTAAAAACAGTCCCACAGCTAGTATCTAAGGCCGTTTCAACTCTGGCTTCCAACACTTATCAGCTGCGCCATCTAGTTGCCATTCTTTGACAATAGATGGTCTTCAGAATTTGCCTCTCAGTCTTCTGCTTTTCATTCTGCAGTCTATCCTTAGTCGTCTAATCTTCAGCTTCCACTATCACCTCTTACTAGGAGACTACCGATTCTAAATCTCATGTTAACATATATCTTCCAGACCCAGTACTATGTCTAAATCTCTACTAAAATTTTTATCTGAGATGATGCTCATGCTGCTGTACTTAAAGGTTCCGAGATTTTCTTGGTGTGGATACTCTCTTCGTTGATTCAAAATACATGCTCATTCAATTTTTATAATCAATGTGGGTTTTTGTGGTTTTAAAAAAATATTTATCTGTTGACCAGCCAGCTCTACGAATATGCCTCCTCTGAGTTTATGTAGGGGGGGCTTCTTAGATGACAGCCATTTTTGTATGTCGTAAACTCCTTTGGCGCTGTGCTGAAGCTTATGGACTCCTTCTTAGAATAATTTTTTTAAATGCACAAAATAATATAGTAGGGTTACAAAGGAAAGCAATTATACTGAAACACAGTCATCAAATATACTACAATGCATATGTATATATTACATGTGTAATGTATATATATGCATGTATGTACATAATATAACATATCCAAATATATATACATATGTATATATACACACATATATGAGAAACTTATAGCCACCAGTTTAAGAACCCCTTTTAGAGTTCATATTTTCTAACACTTAATACAATGGCTGTCACATATAGCAGGATCTTGATAAGTGCTTGTTGATTGATAGCTTTTCAGCCTTTAAGAGCTCAAGGTCATACTGAAGGGTGAATGATGTAGTGGAAAGAGCGGTGGACCTTTATCCATATCTTGGTTCCGCTCCTTGTTTCATAATCTCTCCCAGCCTGGAAGTTGAGGTCCTCATCTGTAAGACGAGTGGGTTAAAGTAGATGACGGTGTTATCCCTCTGCTCAAAAACCTGCTCCTTTCCCTATGCCACAGCTTACCAATTTAGAACTATGAGTTTTGAATCTCCCCATTATGAACCATCTAGGTAGTTATCTCTCAGTTTCAATTTTGGCAAAGTTCTATGAAACATCCAGGATTGGGATAAAACCCTCTCAAAGTCCTTTCCATCCATTGGGGTTTTGTGCTTGTCCTGAATGAGATAATATACTCAGATTTCTACAGATTTTTATATCATCGATAAAAGGCTTCCACAACTTGGGCAGATGCTTGTGGCCCTCAGGCCACTTGCAGCCCACCAAAGGATTTCCTCTACGTACAAAATATATTTTCCTCTGTATTTTTCATGGGCCTCCTGAAATCCTTTGGCATGCCACAAGGGGCTGCAAATTGTGCAGACCTGAGGTATAAATGTAAGTAAGATTTTTGCAGTTAATATCAACAAACACTATTGGTACACCCACTATGTACAAAGCAGTCAGTATACAGTTCAAAAAACCCTTGACAGTTTACTTTCCCTGAAAGTATAGTCCTATAAGAGTGGAGGCTACTATAAGTCACCAGATGTAGATTCTCATCCCGGGCTTAGTGGCTCTGCTGCAAAACATGAAGGCTGATGGGAGTGGGGAGGAAGGAGAATCCCCTTCTCTCCCTCCAGAAGTGAAGTCATTCCCCCTCAAAGGCTAGGTTATAGCTGTTGGCTCTTGCCTGAGCTGTAGAATTAGCAAGGTAGGTTTTTTAAAAGGTCACCAGGGTTGTGGCCAGTGGTGGTTGCTCCTTCCAGTTTAATGAAGAAATATTTTCCCAGTTAGTAAAAGGATACAGGACACAATGAGTCTTTACACTTAATATCTCCATGTCTGTAATTTGTTTTCTGTTATTACATCCTGAGCTAGGGGGTCTTGAAAGGGATGAAATTTAACTCCCCCCTTCTCTACTACATGTAAATGGATAGCTTGCCATTGCTTCTATCAAATAATATGTATATGAGAGGTAAATTCTAATTTACATTAGAATAGGCTAACTGTATGGGAGAGATCTAAAAAGAGTGCTATGAATGGGAAAGACCAAGGAGATGCTTCATGAAGATGACATCTGAGCTGGATTTTGAGGATTGCAACAAGGCGCAAAGATTGGGGTGAAGGGTAGGAATCTCTCTAAGACGTCAGAGACTAGACTGTATGAACGTGACAAAGATGAAGAATGCTAGAGTGTGTTAACTGGTGTAGCATCAGGTTAGGCTGGAAAGATTGGTTGAAATCCTATTGTATAAAGCCTAGAATACTAGGCAAAAGAACTTGAAACTTGAGATAACACATTTCCCACATTTGTTTATTTATATCAAATCCCTCTATTAAAACTTAAGGAATTATAAATAGTGTTAGTTTTTAAGTCAGGACTAACTAATTTTTAAAGAATCTCTAAGCCTAATATTTTGAGTGTAGATAATTGATTATAAAATTTTTGAAAGTATAGTAAAGCATTATCTTTTAGGATTATACGAATTTATAATTTATGATAATTTGAGGATTGCTAGACAATTTATTAATGTAGAGAAGAATCCAAAGAGCATTTGAAAATAATTTGTTCTCTCAAGTATATATAAGTTTGAGCACTTTTGGCTGTATCCAGTGTTATTTCCTAAGAAAACAGAGGCCACTGCAACTTGCACTGGTCTTTCTGATTAGTTACAACTCATACCTCAGATCAGGACGTCGGTCAGACCAGGCTTTGTTAATCTATTGCATGTTTCAATATATGAGAGAGGTAAGCCCTCTCTAATATTGGGCAGTAATAAAAGGGAGTTACTTCCATTGGAACAAGTGCCCAAGTGATGTCAAAGCAGGTTTCTAAGATGGGCATTAGGAGGAATTTGGTACTATGTGATTTTAAAGTGATAATATTACTGAAGCAAAGTTATTAGAATGAATAATGAAAAAACATGTACTATATATTTATTACTTGCAAAGAGCACTGTTTTAAGCTGTAGGGATAGAATATAAAAGAATGTCCCTGCTTTCAAGGAGCTCACATTCTAGTGACAAGGCAACTATATGGAAGGTCCCATGGTCCTTAGGGTGCAAAACAGATGGGAATGCCTCTTCTTTAATGTCATCTCCACTGATAAAATTATACCCATTTTTGATGTTGAAGCAGTTGACAGTGCCAAAGATTTTGGTGGCAAAAACTTTTTGTTTTTCTGGGAGTGTTCATATACTTAAAAGCAATGAAAGACCTCTTTTAAAATATTTTGCTAACCTAAATTGGCCTTTCTTGGAATTTATGATTAGTCTGTGAAATAGAGATGGTTTTTTATTGGGACTAAATGGTTTTCCTGCAAGTGCTGTTTATGTCAATAGTGACATAATAGCGGAGCCAAGATGGCGACTGGAAAGCAGTAACTGGCGTGAGCTCCCCACCAAGTCCCTCCAAAAACCTATTAAAAAATGGCTCTGAACCAATTCTAGAACTGCAGAACCCACAAAGTGGCAGAGGGAAGCAGGGCTCCAGC
>JAQQSZ010015082.1:0-11364 GCA_028646595.1 Phalanger gymnotis
GACTACTCATCTGGGGGGCATGGCTCTTGGTCTTAAAAATTTGTATTAATAATCCAGAGATCTTGGTTATTAAACCTTTGTTTGACATGATCGATGTAAAGATTTTTCCTCCATCCACAATTTTCCTTATCCTTGCTGCATTGATTTTGTTCTTTCAAAACTATTTAATTTCATGTCATCAAAATTGCCTTTTATCCTGCTTCTGTCCATTCTTTGGCTAAGAATACCTCTTCTTGCCATAACTGAAAATTTCCTCTTTAATGTATTTTAAGTGATTTAATTGATAATTAAATTCACTTTCATGCTCATTTTTATGGAACCGTTCTGTTGTATAAACTGACATCCCCCTCATCAGGTGCTATCATAAAAAGTAACACTCCTGGTCATGTTATTTTTAAATTAAAGAAGGTTTTATTATATCAGTTATATCAGTGTTTCTCTCTCTCTCTCTCTCTCTCTCTCTCTCTCTCTCTCTGTCACACACACACACACACACGTTGAGTCTTCTTCCCTAGTAACAAGTGGCATAAGTTAATCAGTCCCTAAGGTCTGTGGCTACAAAAAGTGAAGTCATCCCTGCCCTCAAAGAACCTAGATTCTATGGGGAGCCAGCTTGCACATGCGCTTTTCTACAGTGTATACAAAACAAATATAAGATAAAAGGGTGGAGCTACCAGCCCAGAAAGAAAAACAGTTACGAGGAAAAGCCATGAGTGACCTTGTCTGCGCAGTGCTTGCACCTCTCTGGCCACCCTGACTTTCTTTCTAGAGGAGAGAGGAAAGGAGGGAAGGAAGTACTTGTCAGTGATCTGAGATAAGTCATTCTGTTACTCATCTCTGGCTTCCTGGCTGTGGGTTTTCGGTTGACATTGGCGTGGTCAGTGTTGATACTGTACCCCTGGTTCTGTTTATTTCCCCCTGCATCAGTTCTTACAAGCTGAGGGTTGGATTTGTTCATATTTTTAGATGCTTCCTTAACTCTTGCCATCTGATCATTGCTACTTTGTAGAGAGGGGAAAAGCTGGAGACGTAATTGTGCCCAAGGAATCCAGAAGAACTTGGGAGAGTCCTCACTTCATTGGGGGCAAGGGCTCTTTAAACGGTGGGCTCTGGGTCCACGCTGTGCCGGGCCCAGAAGCAGCCTAGGGAGCGTCCCTCGGGATGGTCTTGAGTGAATTTGTCAGCTTGTGACTTGGGTCTTGGGCTTAACTTGTTGGAACAACAATGCAGCAGCTGTGGGGGTGTGAGACCCAACAAGAGCATGCAAGGGCTGCCAGCACAGGTTCTTTGATCTGCTTTTCTAAGGAAAGCAATCTTAAGGGGTTAACAGTCTCACTTTAATCAAACATACATATATCATTCACTTAGTTCAGGAGGAAAAGCCAGCACCCTGAACTTCAGAGCAAATACAAATAGAAATTATAAACAGAGGCAATATGCACAGAGCAAACACAAATCATTAGACAGGCTTCTCTCTGTCCACAGCAATACATACAATTACCAGAGAGAGAAGCACCAACATCTGGGTTTTCTTCCAAGCCTGGGGGCTCCAGCAACTCCCCAGAGTCTCCACACCAACACTCTTCTTGCACGTGAGCCCCAGACAAAATGCTAACCTCTGAGTTTATATACCCTTCTTAGGGCCTGAAGGCTTCGTACCTAACCAGCAAAAGGGTGTGGGCCTGGTGCTTTGCACCTAGTAAGACTTAATCAAAGGCACTTGATTATTTCAGTGCTCCAAAAGGGAAAACAGTAAAAAGTCCCACCCTGCTTAACCCCACACTTGTCTGTGTAGCCATTTTATTTCCTTTTTGAGGTCTTGTCTTTACCTTTGGAGAAAAGGTCCATGTGGCCTAAAATATGTGCAGTGGTTGGTCCTCAGCTCCTTCCCACCTGTGTGACTGGACAAACCTTGGAGCCTCAGTTTCCCCATTTGCAAATAGATGGATTAGAACCCAGGGTGGGTTTCACTACTCTTTGAGGCAGCTCTGACTTCAGATCCAGCCTGTGTGACCCTAAACCAGTCACTGAACCATCCTCGTGTGGAATGAGGCAGGGGGGGTAAGCCAACCCACCCGAGGTCACTTCCAGCTCTAGATCCTAATTAGGGTTACTAATTAGATACTCTACAAATGTCAGGTGTTAATGAACCGGTGGGTTTTAGCACCGTCACAGAAGCCAGAGGCCTGAGCTCGGGTCCCACATCTGGCACTGGCCTCCGGGGTGACTCTGGGCAAGTAGTTGCGTCTCTTGGAGCTTCAGTTTCACATGTTCATCACACGTCACATTCAACACTCATGTTTGCCGTGCCTTTGGTTTGCTTTGCAAACTGTTGGGTGCCCTGGATGTGTGAATTACCAAGGTGATCTCTACTTGACATGCAGTAGGCATGAGGAGGAACCACCAGCCAGGCTAGAACTCTTTGCAGGACCATTCTGTTCTGCCTTGTTTTAGTGGGCTCACAGGACTTGCCCAGGTGAGGCTGGGTTGCCTAGGCCTTGGTGCCTTCCCTGGCCCTACAGGCAGCTTCCCGTCTATGACTGAGGGTTGGGGACGGGGCTGGTTGAGGCCACTTGTTGAAGACGCTGTGGGCGGGCCTCTCGGGCAGGTCAAGGGCGCCTTGATGGCTCCCACCAGACCACTGCGGAATCTGCTTTGGAGGTGAGCTGATAGTAAAGCAACTACATGACTGATGGCATTCCTGGGGACGTGAACACCTATCTGTTTTCATAGAGATGTCTTAATAGAGATTAAAAAGGACACAAAGCCTCCAGAGGCAATGTGCCTGCTGTGCTGGCATTATGTTTTCTATGTGCTTACCGTGGGTGGGAGGAGTGGAGCAGCTGCAGGCGGTCAGGGCAACGGGCAGAAGGCTCCTTGGGCCAGTCCCTTCCCTTCCCCAGCCTGTTTCCCTCTGTAAGATGAGGGCCTTGAACCACATGGTGTAAGACTCCTTCTGTTTCTCACTCTGCAATCCTCAGTGTGGTAAAGCCATGGACGGTGTGTCAACAAGCATCGATTGACTGCTCCTCTGTGCCAGGCACGCAGACCCTCAGCTTCCTTGCCTGTAAAATGGGATGATTAAAATCACCTGCCTCATCAGGCTGCTCTGTCTACCGAGTGCTTTGGCAAACACTTCTCACTGAGGGGCGGCCTGGCGTCATGGGGTGGAAAGGGCAGTCATTGGCATCAGGAAGACCTGGGTTCAGATCTTGCCTCTGATGCATCCTGACTGTGAGCCTGAGCACCTGGAGACTGGAAGCTCCCGGGGGCAGGGACAGCTCCTGTTCGTTCCTAATCCTGCCACACTCATTTCTCTGTTGGTCTGACTGCCGGGCATCTCTGGCTTAGGAGAATCGTCCTTGGGAATTGTAGTCTGGTTTGGGAGGGTCTGTGCCCCCCCACCCTCCCAGAGAACCTTGGTTACATTTTTAAAAGAATCACTCTCAGAGGTAAACCTGCGTCCCGTGTGGGCTGTTTGGAGAGGGCCGGGGAGAACCAGGGCAGAAAAGCAAGGGCATTTCCAGCATTTGTGAAAGGTACCCCATCTGAGTTTGTTAGAAGACTGGGAGAATCACGCCTCTGCCCTTGCTGTCTCCGTGACCCTGGGCAGGTTGCTTCTTGGGACCTCAGAGGCCACAGTCAAATAGGACCACCTGCCTGAAAGGGTCATTGGGACTGAGCCCACGCCGGGACCTCTGTGGTATTATGAGTCGATGAATGGGCATCTCTTCTGGTTCATCGTCCAGGGCATCAGGAGGTTGACTGACTTTCCCCTGGTCCCACGGCCTTGGGTGGCAGATGCTCCGTCCCATAGACCACCTTGTTGGGACATGGAAATGACCCCCAAGCGCATGTCCAAGATCTCTAGGGTTCAAGCAGTGTGCTTACTGGGTACTAAGCACCTTGTCACCCTGGGTGTAGAGCCAATCTCACGGGCTAGGGAGGGGAGTGATGGGCCAGGATTTCCTTTGGGAGTAGTCAGCCCTGTCCATCCCCATGGAATACCAGACAGAGATGTCTTCAGTTCTGAGGGGGGAGCAGGAGATGAAGGCAGAGATGACGGATGAGGCCCTGAGCAGAGATCAGTGGGAGCAATGCGCCTTCGAAGGAGTCACATTTTTCCATTTCTGGCTGGGGAACGTTTAGAGGTTACTCAGTGATTCTCTCTGGACAAAATTGATGGCATAGAGATGGAAGCATCAGTACATTTCAGGGACGTTTGCCTTCATACGCAGTCAAAGAAATGCTCCCTGTTATAGCTGAGACCCCACCCCAGGCTCCTGAGGGTCTTTGGGACTACGGGACAGGCTTTTCAGGGAACTTGGCGCTGGTCAGTGTCGGGGGCAGGGGAAGGGGATTCTTGCAGCTGAGACTCTGTGACCACTGTAGTTAGCACCCAGGGTCCCTTGGCCTGGGTGGAAGAAAGAGGGGCTGTGGATGCCTTTGGATTTTAGGACTTCATGAAGTTCCTTGTTGGAAGCCTAAGTGTGTAGTTGGCAGTATCTCTTTCTAGGGTCCCAAGAAGATCTCCCAGGTCTCTGCTGTTAATCCCCATTCTCCCATTAGTAACTGTGTTGCGTTTTATGCTTAAGTATCTGTGTTCATTTGCCCTTTCCTCAGATAGAATGGGAGCTTCCTGAGAGCAGGAACTGTCTGGTACCCCTGCGCCTGGCACATAGTAGGTCCTTATTAATGCTGTTGAATATATGGCTCAGAATGATGATGAAAGCACAAGAGGTGGCTCTTGGCCTTTTTCTTTCCCGGGGCAGGTGGGCAGCTGACGCTTCTTCCATGTGTGCCCTCATTGGTGCCAAAGGGACCTGGATGTGTGGGCACAGATGGCTGCTTCTTCTCAGCACCTGCCAACATCTGGCTAAGCATCCTTGTTTGAGAAGTGCTGACTCCCAGCACCTTAGATGGGCAGGAAGGGAAAAAGGAAGGAGGAAGAGAAAGAAGGAAGTGCGAATTTAGTAGGTGGCTGCTATATGCAGACACCGTGCTGGGCACTTGGCAGTTATTATCTCATTACCCTGTTGTACAGTCAAGGCAGGCAAGGCTCACACACTGTGTGAGGCCAGATTTGAGTTTCCAGACTTCAGGCCCTGAAAGGCCTGGACCTTCCGCGTAGGTGTCTAAGTGGCTCTTAATTCACTACCCACTCGCTGAGTGCCCACTGTGGGCGAGGATGGGCTCTGTGACCTGGAGGGCCCAGCCCCGGGAGGGTCAGGCAGCCTGTCTAGGCTCAGCTCAGTCCCTTGTCCCTTGGCCCAAGGCTGCCCTCCCCTAGAGTTGGAGGACAACTGCTCGCCCCTGCCCATAGTGGGTCCTTTCAGTTTCTCTTGAAAAGGAAATGCCAGGAACAGGTGGGCTGTTTCTCAGTGCATGATGTCAGTCCGAATGCATTTAAGGGACAGGCACGTCCAGATGGATGGGCACTGCTGCCTCACACAGCCAGAAGTTCTGCTGATACAGAGTAGAGGGTGACCTTCCCTCTGGTGTCTCCTGCCCATTTCCTTGTAAATCCTTCTGCATCCCAGGAGTGGGGTATCCTTTGTTCTCTCTGCTTCTGTCTTCTTTTAGGCCAGAGACGCTGGTGGCAAGTTCCACCTGCCTTTGGGTGGAGGCCGGCAAGGCCGATTCATCTGCATCCTTCCTCAGAGCTCAGAGAGACTTTGGTGCGGGGCGGGGTGGTGTTTCTGTCTTTTCCTCAGAATTCCAGGGTGGTTTCCTATGTGTTCAGCCTTATCTGGGCCAAGCCTAGACAGCCAGACTGCCTTTGGCCTAAATTTGTTGAAATTTGTATTAACCAGAATTTCTTAATTATTTTATATTTTATTTTTTTAATGAACACTCGTTCCTTTTCTTTCCTTTCCCCTCCCTCCCCCTGCTTAAGAGAAAAAAAGATCCCAAACCCTTGGAACAAATAGGCCTAGCGAAACAGGCCCCATCCCACAGTGGCCACAGCATTTCTTCGGCATCCGCTTGGTGCCAAGCGTGATGTTAGGTTCTGGGTATACGGTCTGACCTCAGGGAGCTCGGGTTCCATCTGTGCCCTGCCCCCACGTACATGCACAGCCTAAGTAGGGTAATATGGGGTGGGGGAGATACTAGCAGCTGGGGGCTCAGGAAAGCCCTCCAGGCACAGGCAGGAGGAAGAGTCGGGATGGGGCGTAGCAAATGGGCTGGTTTGAGTAGAATGTAGAGTGAGTTTTGTCTCTTTTTTAATTTAATTTTTTTTGGTCTTATCTACTTTTTCTGGGAAACTGAGGTACCAGGTGAGGCCTCGGACAGCTAACTGTCTGCCTCCATGAAATTATTGGTGATGCTGCAGCCCTCTGCCTTGACTTACCCAGGCGTGTAACAAGTGGCCCATTCTTGACTATTAAAAGCAGTGGCCTTCATGTTCTGGTATTTATTACAGGAAAAGTAGAAAGCTGGATTTTATTAAAGGCAGGAGGGGGGAGAGAGAGTGCCTCATTGCTCTGAAACACATTCATTAAGCCTACTGAATAATGCAGTCCTGAAAAGTAGACAGACCTGTGCACAGGGCCAGTGGGCAGTCAGAGGCGATGCCCGCAGGCCCCTGCCATCCGGCAGCTGCCCGAGACCAAGGGCCCCAACGTCCAGCGGAGAAGCCAGGAGCTTCCTTTGCTCTGACCTCAGTGGGTTTGACTCCCCCCTTCCCAGGGAGAAGGGGACGGCCTGGGTCAGCTGCAGCCCAGCCCCCGTCAGCATGTGAGGCCTCTGGGGGAGGCGGAAGAGAAGCGCCCTTCTCAGAGAAGGATTATTCTAGGCAGCTGCTGTTCTGGACTGGAAGCAATTTGCTCTTGGCTGGCTTCTGTCTGGCTTTCTCCTGTGCGGCCAGCTCAGCTGTCGAATGCTTCCAGCAGAGAATGAGGAGTAAGTCCTAAGGCATTCTTAGATTGTGCTTCCATCAACATGACTCTTCCCAAAGCTGCTGGTTTAAGAAAAAGACAACTGTCTTGGGATTCTGGCCTCTTAGAATCAGGCTTGCATTCCCACAGACAAGTGCATTTCAGAGAATCTTTGAATTTCACAGTTGGAAGAGGCCACTGACTGCCTATTTTAACCCAGACCTGAAAAAGCATCCCCTCTCTGATTTTGGATCAGATATTTCTGTATCATGGTACGGCATCCCATAGTGTCCCATATGAGGTCATCGGCTGGGCCCACTCTGAGATAGCCCTCCTCTGGACACTCATTATCAATGTCCTTCTCGAACTCGGCCCTCCAGATGCGGCCTGGGTTCTTCTCACCACTAGAGAAGGTGCTGGCTTCATCGGTGTGATGTGGGGGTTTAGAGTACGAGAGGAGAAGCCCTCCACAGACAAGGCTTTCCACCATCCCGTGCCTCAGTTTCCCCAGATGTAGAATGAGCATCAGATGGCCTCTGGAGTCCCTTCCTCCCCTGCAGAAGCTCCCATCCACCCGGCCGGGTCCCGGGTTCAAGATGGAAGGAAGACGTCTGTGGGGTCTGGCATTTCTGATGTGTCTCTATTTAACCTGTGCCCAGAGAACAGCCCCCCCCCCCCACAGTAATTGTACGTTCAGATATGTAGGTTGGTGTCCGCCTCTTCTCAAAGCTTGTGTGTTGGAATGTTTAGGAGCCTAATTCTTAAGCCAGGTTATTTTGCCTGAATAATTAGGCTATCACGGGAGCCAGGCTGTCCTAGTGGGAGGGAGTCAGTTCATTTTTTCACTTTGTCTGATCACGAGCTCCCTGAGAGCAGGGACTGTTTTCTCTTTTCTTTGTATCCCCGGTCCTTAGCACAGTGCCCTGCATATACTAGGCACTTAATAAATGCTTATTTCTTAACAATCTGTGTTTGAGAGGCAATGTGCCATGTCAGCTTGAAGGCCGGCCTTGGAGTCAGATTCAGTTCCTGCTTCTGAGACCCCAGATTACATGACCCTGGGAAAGTCACTTCACCTTCGGGACCCCATCAGCTCTCTAAGACCAGGTTACAGATGAGTGGACTGACCATCTGCATTTGCGGAGCGACTCTACATGCTGGGAGTCCCTCATGGATGAACCCACAGGTCCAGACCAAAAGTCTCTTTGATGTTAATCCCAGGACCCCAACATGCCTTTCCTTCACTGGGCTAGGTTCCAGCCCTGACCTTTGGTCATTTGTGTCCAAGAAGACCTGCTGGTGGCCTGTCCAAGCTAAGTGGCCAGATTCAGGGAGCCAGCCAGAGGGGCTTAAAGGGGAGCAGGGGCTGGGGGCCTTCTGGGGTGCTGGCCAGGCTGGTTAGTGAGCCCAGTGAATCCAGTTCCTTTGGGGGGCGAGGGTCAGGATTCCTGTCCCCAGTATCGGACCTGGGTCCTTTCCTGCCTTTGTCTGAAAGCCGGTGATGGGCCTGATGTTTGTGGAGAAGTCACTGCTGGTCTGTGGGGTGGGGGACTCGCTCTCCCTGACCTCCCCCCTCCCAATCCAAGCCAGATGTTTGGAGGACCCTCCCCCCATCACTTCTAAGCACACCGCTGCTCTTGACGGAATGGGGGAGAAGAAGGGTGGCTTCGAATGCCAGGAAGAAAGCCAAGGAGCAGCCGGCACGTGGGCTGGGAGCTAGTCTAGATGTGGCCGGTCACAGGCCTTCTTCAGAGTAAAGTCCAGCAGTTAGTTACTCTGTTCTTGAGGCAGCAAGGTGGTGCAGTTTAAAGTCCTGAGTTCAAGTCCTGCTCAGGCACCAGCCTGCTGTGTGACACCTCAGTCTCCCATCCCTTAAAATGGGCGTAATACTGGCCCTACCTCTCTGGGTCATTGTGAGGATTAGATGAGGCGATATTGCCAGAGTTCTTTGTAGGGCCGTAATGATGCTGGGTG
This sequence comes from Phalanger gymnotis, assembly GCA_028646595.1. NCBI lineage: Eukaryota > Metazoa > Chordata > Mammalia > Diprotodontia > Phalangeridae > Phalanger > Phalanger gymnotis. The sequence goes on from JAQQSZ010015082.1 coordinate 8,853, forward strand.
GGTCCTGTTACTCTCGGCTCTTAGGATTCTGCCATGAGTAAATACGGCCAAGGAAAAGGTGGGACCGCAGAGGGATGTGTGTGTGGTTGCAGTGGAGGCTGGGCCTGCAGTCAGCAGGGGGAGCTCAGATTCTGGCTGATAGGTGAGAAGCTGTGTGGCTCTGAGCCTCAGTTTGCTTATCGGTAAAATGGAGAAGATTCTCCCTCTGGTCCCTCCCTCCCCCGTGACTGGACTGCCCTGATGAGCACCAGCCACAGCCATTCCCTCTGCCCTTAGAGGAAGAAAGACGTGGCCCCTGGCAGCCCCGTCCTTTCTATTTCAGGGGACGCATTGTGGCTGTGGCCTTTGTCACACATCCTGTTCCCGTGGTCTCCCCTCCCAAGGCCTGGGCGGCCCTTGGAACGGGGCAGGCCATTCCACTGGGGAACAATGACAAGGTGGCCCGGGAGCGGAGGCGGGGCCTGGCCGGCTCCCCGCGGCCTTGGGAACATGAGGGGATTGTTCCTCATGGCCTCTGAGCCCCCTCCTTCTCCTCCAGACCGCATGAGCTTCTGGAGGGCAGGCCCAGGCCCTGGCCCTGGCAACCCGACCATCTGGTGCAGTGCCATCTCACATGGGCTGGTCCGCCGGACCTGGGGAGGTGAGGCAGGCATCAGCTTTGAGAACCTGAGTTGGGAGGATTCCCGATCCTGCCGGTTACCACTGGTTAGTGCTGTTGGGGGTCAGAGGCTGGTTGGACGCCTCCAGCAGCCCCTGGCCGGCCCTTTCCTCCAGCCTTGGAACAATGTCCTTCTCTAACAAGTGGCAGGGGTGAGGTGACTTCCTCAGGGCCACCTGGCTAGGAAGTGTCAGAAGCAGCCCCCAAACCTGTCGCTCCATCCCCAGAGCCGTCTAAGGCCCTTCTCACCAATGAGGTTGTGGGCTTGCGAGCCCAAGTCTGCTGATGTGGCAGAGGAGAAACTGAGGTCCAGAGAGTGAAGGGGGTCCTGCCTGCTGTAGAGTCAATGGACTTAGCCTTGGTTTTTTTTGGGTGGGGAGGAATATCTGGGGCTTGCACCTCCCGTATAAAGGTTGGAGTTACAGCTTTCCACGGCTCAGGGTCTTCATCATAACCCAGGCCCACCTGGAGCTTGTCCAAGGCAGCTGCGGGGCATCCAAGTGTCAGGGTGATGGGGAGGGGGCACGGAGAAAATTGAGCTCCCCATCCCCTTCCCCAAGAGTCTTCTACCTTCACTGTAGAAAAAAATGGAGGAGAAAGCCCCCTATTTAATGATGACTGAGGCCCTCCTCGGTGTCGCGGGGCCAGGGGACCTGGGTATAACCGAGGTGCCCCAGGGGACCTGGGTATGACCAAGGCCCACCTCGGTGTCATGGCGCCAGGGGACTTGGGTTCAAGTATCTCCTCCACTCTGAACTTGACCCAAGTGAGTTTTCCTTCTTTCCTCCTTTCCTTCTTTCCTTCTTGTGAGGAGGTCAGGCTGGCCGTCCCTTGCACGCTCTGGCCCATACTCATCCTGTGCAGGTAATCCTGAGTCAGCTCTTTTGAAGAGGCCTGGGACCTGAATCCCAGCCCTGACACTTCAGGCAAGTCACTTTATGGTTTGTGAGTCTCACTTTTCTCCTCTAAGAAATGGGGATAAAACCTGTGATCTTGATTTCTTAGTGTCTGAGCAGGGAGAGCCAAGACCTGAAGTACTGCAGAAATGTGGAGCTTTTATCGTTATTTTAACCAGCCAGGAACCTGCCCTCAGGGGAACCGGGGAACCTGCCCTCAGGGAAGATGCCCACTTTATTCATCTAAGAGGCAGAGACAAATTGTGAGTTCCAGAGGGCAGGGATTGCCTTTTGCTTCTTTCTGCAACCTCATGGCTTAGCGTAATTCCTGGCATATAGTAGGCGCTTAATAAGTGTTGATTAATTGATCACTTAGGATGGTACCTGGCACACGGTAGGCACTTAAGAAATGTTGATTAATTGATTGGTCCTGTAGAAAGAATTCTGGGGCTTAGATTCAGCAGGCCCAGGGTCATCTCTCTTGGACTCTGGGTAAGTCCTTTCACTGGCCTTAGTTTACTCTTCTGTAAAATAAGGATTTTTGACTAACTGACTCCTAAGGAGCCCTTCCTGCGGTCCTAGAAGGCATCTGGTCCAAGCCCACCTCATCTTAAAGAGAATCAGAGAGGTGGATTTCCTGTTCATACGGCCAGTGAAAGTCGGAGTCAAGATTTGAACCTGGATCTCCCCTGATTTCAGTCTGTGCTCTCTGTACAGTGCCATCTGTGGCCTGCAGGAGGGACCCCTCCCCCCCTTACCTGTATCCTGGGGTGGGCTTGCGCAGTCTCCCCTAGGGCCTGTTTCCCCTCAGCCCCAGATGACTCGGTTGCTTGTAGCGAGTGTTGAGCTCAGAGGGGGCTTCCACTCTGGGGGGCCACGCACAGGGACAGGCTGTGGGGAAGGAAGCAGGAAACGCAGTTATTTCTGCCTGGCCGCCTTGACCCCCCCCCCCCCCCCC
>JAQQSZ010015083.1:0-11364 GCA_028646595.1 Phalanger gymnotis
ATATATCTGTGGTTGTGTATAATGTTCTCCTGGCTCTGCTCCACTCACTCAGCATTATGTCGTGAAGTTTCTTCCAGGTTGTTATGAAGTCTGTATCATCCCCATTTCTTATAGCACAGTAGTATTCCATTACCTTCATATACCACAGCTTGTTCAGCCATTCCCCAATTGATGGGCATCCCTTTGATTTCCAATTCTTAGTTACCACAAAAAGAGCCTCTCGTCACTTCCACAGAGTGCCGTCCTGTGTTGGGAGGCCTGGGGATCTCTGCTGGTTTCAGGCGCCCGGCTTTCTCCCAGCCTGTCTCCCATGTGTGTTTCCCGGCTAGCTGCTTCCGCTTTGGTCCCGTCTGGAGCAGCTCCGCATGCCAAGCGCTCTCCTAGCCCACAGATTCATTCCTTTGGCCTTTCAGACTCTCCTGGCTGGGAAACTTGCCCCACTCAGACTTCTCGCAGTTTCTAACTCTCTCAAATCTGCTCAAATTGACCTCTTTATAGGAATCCGACAAAACTTGTGAGAAAGCTCCGGTAAGACTCCAGTTATCTTAATTTTTGTCTTGCCACTGGACTTTAATGACTCTGGAAGAGAGAGGACAACTTTGTGCATGCCTCATTTAAATCAATTTCACAAACAAATCAAGACGTCACCTGATAGTGTCATTGTTCCCCTTCAAAAATGAAGGACAAACAACCACAACAAGGTAAATGGCGATGTAACCCAATTATAAGTATGTATAAAATTAAGTATGTTAAATTTGTTTTGTTACAATAATATGTAAAAATATAATGTAAAAGGTATGGCTATAAAGTAGTGAGACATCTTACAAGCCATACTGTAATAACAATGTTGCTAGCGGCTGCTGCAGAGGTGAAAGACCCAAAAGACCAACAAGAGCATGCAGGAGGGCTGCTAGCACAGATTCTATGAATTGTTTTTCTAAGGAAAGCAACTTTAAGGGATTAACAGTCTCACTTTAATTAAACATACATATACCACTTACTTAGTTCAGGGGGAAAAGCCAGCACCCTGTACTTCAGAGAGAATACAAACAGAAATTACATGCATACATTATATAAACAGAGCAAATAAACACAAATCAGCAGACAGACTTCTAGCTGTCTGTCCAAGCAATACACCAGCAGTTACCAGAGAGAGAAGCACCAACATCTGGGTTTTCAAAGCTGGGAGGGGGAGGATGCTTCAATGGCTACCCAGAGTCTCATCACCAACACTCTTTCAATGACTGTGCCCCCAAAGGCAAAAGGCCAACCTCAGATCTTATATACACATCTCAGGATCAAGGGGCATCACAACCATGTGACTCAAGCCCATGTGACCTAAATGCTTCTTCAGGGTCAAAGGGCCTCACAACCACGTGATTCAAACTCATGAACTAGGCCTTCCTTGTGAGTAGGTCATCAAAGACTCCCAAATCAATCAAAGATTCCTTAGTGCTAAGAAGCATTTCCAAAACAAAGACAACAAAAAGTTCATTTTGCTTGCTATTACATTTGAAAGGCAAGACTCATCAAAGGTACTTGATTACCTTAGCATTCTAAAAGAGAAAACAAAAAAGTCCCACCCTAACTACCATTACACTGACACAACATCAAACTCATTGAAGTCATACCTTGTATAATAAATATTGATTTCTTTTTTGTCAGGCCCTCTTCTCTTTCTAAACTATCTCATTTAGTGATAACATAATCTCCCAAGGCTTCAATTATCATTTCCATACAAAGGATTCCCAGATCTGTATATCCAGCCCTCATTTCTCTCCTGAGCTCCAGTCTTACATCACCAACTGCCTTTTCAACATCTTGAACTGGATGTTTTATAACATCTTCAACTCAATATTTCTAAAACAACTCATTGTCTTTCCCTCCAGGTCCTTCCCTCTTCTAGACTTTCTTAAGGTCAACGGCAGAAATATCCTTCCAGTTACTCAGGTTCATATCCTCAGTTTCATCCTCTACTCCTCATTCAAACTCTTTCTGATTTGTTTTTCTCTTGTCGTTTCTACCATCCTAAGAATTCTGGTATGGGTCTCTTCCTCTCTACTCACATAGCCATGATGCAGCCCTCATCACCACATACCTTGACTCAAGGCTGATCTCAGAGACATTCCAGGGAAGCCAGTTGGTTATAAGGAATGCTTAGCTCCCATCCAGTGCTTGTTTTGGGTCCCTTCAGGTCTTTTTTTTTGTTATCTACCCAAAGCTCGTGTTTTGGGTTCCCCAAATTCAATTGACTAACCTGGACAGTCTTGGGGGCATATAGTAACCATGGTGTGTAACTCCTATGCCTCTGAAGGTGCTGCAACTCACTCCTCCTCAGTAGCCAGAGATATTTAAGAGTCAGAAAAAAAAGTTCTTGCACTGCCAAATATTTCAACATCAAAAACTGATAGTTGGCACATTGGATAGAGAGACAGGTCTAGAGTCACAGAACCAGCCTTGGACACTTATTAGCCATGTGACCCTGGGTATATCACTTTTACAACTCAAAAAGCCCATTATTCTTATTTTCTTTTGTATGGTCCCAATTTTCTCCCAGTGGCTTATATGTGAAGAAGGTAGTAAGATAACTTCCCTTTCTTTCACCACTCTAATGACTCTGTCTACAATTCTACATATGCTTATAGTACATTACTGCAATTCTTGATTATGTCAGCACCTCCCAATAAGTTTTAGAATTGGAAGGACCAGCTTTATTCCCCTCTCTCTCCAGTTAGCCTTCTCCACCCTATATTCCTGTGGGGCCTGGTTATTTATTCAAATGGCACTAGGCTCTACAGGCAGTGCTTTATGTTACCTCCAAAAGGAAAAGGAAAAGGGGTGGTTCTGTAGACCAGAGCCTGCTACTCCCAGTATGAGAATCTGAACTGAGAGAGGGATTTGTCAGTCCTACACACCTATCACAGAATCTCACAATTAGAATTAACCTCAGAAGCGAGCTGTGCAAACAATGGGAAAATTCCTAAAAATCAATTAATGAACTTTATATTATTGAATATAAAATTATGATTGAATATAAAAATGAAATTCCTGAGAAATACATCATTTGACTACCATAGAGCGATGGTTCCCATTTAGTGGTCTATGAACCCTTTAGGGGTTCATGAGGATGATCCAAAGAGTTTAATCAAAAAAAAATTAATGTCACCTTAAGCAATAAACAACTGACCAGTGATATTACAAATATATTTCTCCTTTCTGACAACAAAACTGAAATATGCATGTTTGAAGCATTATAGTTTTGTTTCTACAGTAATTTGAAACCATCATGATCATGCACACAGAAATTTTGGTATCTGGGCAGCAATCACATTAAATTCTAACCATATCTGATTAGGAGCAATATGTTCTTGCTGTTTCTCAATCTGTTATCAAATTGTTTTCAAACCATCCAAAGAGTTTGACATTTGAGTGCAAACCAATTCTCAGTCTCTTTTACTTTAAAATGAAGCAATGTGTACAATTAAATTTTAAGTACATCTATCATTTAATAAAAGCCCTTGTTATTAGCCAGTAGAAAAGTAAATATTTTATATCTTACCTAGATATTAATTTCCATTGGTTGATTAGGTTGCTAAAATAAAAAATGAATTTCTACCTCTCAGCAAGAGAGCTTGTAAAATTCTCCCATCTTTTCCCACAACATGTTTGTGTGTCAGCATTTTCACTTTATTCCATTTTGTTCCCATGGAAAATGGTGATAATAATAGCACCCATATCCCAAGGTCATTGTGAGGATCAAATGAGATAAAATTTTTAAAGTGCTTATCACAGTGCCTGGCACATAGTAGGTGCTAAATGAATGCTTATTTCCTTCCTTTATATCAAAATATAGAAATGAACTCAATGAAGGATCAGATTTTGATTGATTGATTAATAAGATTGGGCTTGTCTAGTGTTGAGCTAAATATTGTAAATGCTTGTTAAAATAAAAAGTCCAACATTGAAATTAAGTTTACATATGATTATTTGTTAAACAACTTACAAGTCATTTACATTCAACAAAATTTATAATATAAAGAAATGTAATATAAAGGTGTTCTGATAATAGTAAGCATATCAGGTCTTACTGAATTACTTCTTTTAATTCTTAAAGAATTCCCTACATAAAATATTCATAATTATTCTAAAATTAGTTTTATAATTTTATATTTAGTCTTTCTATAATTATAAGTAGAATAAAATTTTATATTTTATAATTATACATTGTAAATTTTAATGTATAGTTTTTCTGGGCAAAAGTTATCATTGTAGTTACTATAAGCACTATCATAATATTATACATAGCATATTCAATTACCCTGGGGATTTACAATACATTTTATTGTTGTTGAAAGGGGTTCACAAAAACGTTGGGAACCACTGCCATAAAGCAGAGGAAATTCACAATTTCAGCTGAATTAATTAATTAATTAAAAAGCATTTATTAAGTGCTTACTATGTGTCAAGTGCTGTGCTAAGTGCTAGAGAAAAAACAAGACAGTCCCTGCTATGAAGGAGCTCATAATTTGACTGAAGAAAACAACATGTGAGAGAAATTTCAGCTACATAATGCATGGAAATCATAAGGATGCATCAGTAACCGTCAGTAACTTCCGCTTAGATGAGAAAGGCTTCATACTGAAAGTAGAATTCGTTTCAGAAACTTTGAATAATAAAACTAGAGTAAATTTGATACATGAAGAAAGGAGTTTCTTTCTCTTTTTTAGCTTTTATTATTTTCTTTTTCCTCAGTTACCTATAAAAACAATTTTTAACTTTAACTTTTAAAACTTTGAGTTCCAAATTCTCTCCCTTCCTCCCTCCCTATACCACCCCATTGAGAAGGCAAGCAATTTAATATAGGTTATACATGTGTAGTCATGCAAAACATATCCATAATTGTCATGTGAAAGAAAAGATAGATAAGAAAAAACTCAAGAAAAATAAAGAAAGTAAAAAATAAGTATGCCTCAATCTGTATTCAGATACCATCAGTTCTTTCTCTGGGGATGAATAGAACTTTTCTTCATAAGTCCTTTGGAGTTGTCTTGGATCATTGTGTCGCTGAGAATAGCCAAGTCATTCACAGCTGCTCATCTTACAATATTGCTGTTACTTTGTACACAGTACATTTCACTTTACATCAGCCCATGCAAGTCTTTCCAGGTTTTTTTGAGGGCATCTTACTCCTCATTTCTTATAGTACAATAGTATTCCATCATAATCACATACCACAACTTGTTCAGCCATTCCCTAATTGATGGGCTTCCCCTCAGCTTCTAATTCTTTACCCTCAGAAAAGAGCTACTATAAATATTTTTGTATATATAGGTCCTTTTCCTTTTTTGTTTTTTATTTCTTATGGAATACATATCCTAGTAGTGGTTTTTCCGGGCATGATTTTATAGTCCTTTGGGCATAGTTCTGAATTGCTCTACAGAATGGTTAGATAAGTTCACAACCCTATCAACAGTGCATTAAAGTCTAATTTTTCCTACATCCCCTCCAACATTTGTCATTTACTTTTTCTGTCCTATCAGCCAATCTAATAGGTATGAGGTAGTACCTCAGAATTGTTTTCATTTGCCTTTCTCCGATCAAGAGTGAGATAGAGCATTTTTTCATATGGTTATAGATAGCTTTGATTACTTCATCTGAAAACTGATCATATCTTTTGATCATTTATCATTTGGGGAATGGCTCTTATTTTTATAAATTTGACTCAGTTCTCTATATGTTTGAGAAATGAGGCCTTTATCAGAGAAACTTGCTTCAAAATTTTTTCACAGTTACTATTGCTAACTGTATTTCCCTCCATCCTATTCACCCCACTCCACTCCCCATTTATTCTATTATCTCTCTCTCCTAAGAAAGGAATTTCTAAGACATAAGACACAGAATAAAAAAGCCACTTAACTTACTACCATTGCTACTGTGTATGCCAAACCTTCAAATACACCACTTCACCATGACCTATTCTAACAATACCAGTCACTAATATGAATTATCTATCTCCTTTGTAGACAGATAGATATAAATAGATTGATAGATATAGATATAGATATAAATATAGATGATATAGATGGAGATAGAGATAGAGATAGATATCTCCTATCTATCTTTCCTCATTGTTAGGTAGTTTTTTCTATTATTAAACTTTTTTAGACACTTCTTAGAAAATTTACAATCTTTATGTTAGAATGACTTCAAGACATTTAAATTCTACGTGAGGTTTTATCAGTGTTTTATAACAATAGCTTATTTAAATTTATGAAAAACTTTTGTTTTTTAAGGACTGCTCCTTGTTAACAGTGAGATTTTTAAACATAGCTCTTTCATACTGAATGATCTTTTTTAAAAGATTCTTCTTTATTATGAATCTAACAAATGTCAACAACCATAAACATTTCCACATTCAAAGAATATGAAAAAAACTGTATATGAAATCATCAGTCCATTATATATGGCTTGTGCCCCTTCTAAATTTCCTTTTGCTCTCTTCTATGTATTTTTAAAAATGTTTCATTGACTCTTTTCTGGTCACTATTACTATCATCCATTCCCCTTTGCAACTTCCCCCTCTCCTTTTAGTAAAGCCTTCTTTTGTAACAAAGAAGTATTAAACAAATTTACATATTGATCATATCTAACAATGTATCTCGTTCTTCACCTACAATCCATCATAAAGATCTGGGAAGCATGTTTTGCCCTCAGTCTTCTGGAGTCATGATTGGTCATTTGATTGCCTAGAATTAGTTACATTTTCTAAATCCACTTTCAGTTTCACTTGATTATCAACTTTTAATACCAATTTCATAAGACCATAGACTTAGAGTTAGGCAAGATCTTAGAGATCAACTAGTCCAACCCCTTATTTTTAGATAAGGATTAAGTGACTTAACCAAAGTCATACAAGGTAGTAAGTATCAAAGCCTAGATTTGAAACCAGATCCTCTGATTCCAAATGCTCTTTCATCTGAGCCATATATTCCAAATATTTTGTAGACTTGCCAATAGCCGGGATAAATAATAGTTTATTGTAGGCAAGTAGTAAAGAATTCTGAGTTAATTCATTTTATTGCTTATGACCTCCTCAAGGGAGGCTTGCTTAATAAAATTTTTGCACTTATTTGCAAGAAAGGTAGCAGATAATACGTTGGCTCTTCCTACTGTTCATGGTTACTCTGTTTTCAATCTAGTAACCATTTTAGTAACTACACCACAGCATTATTATCCAGGCAATATCTTTCCAGCATTTCAATTATCTGTATCTCATGTAGACGCACATCAAAAGCTTTTTACAAATATCTAGATCTATAATCTGTCCATGGAGTTTCCTTTATCCATAAACTTGTCATGTAATTTTATCAAACCAAAGAAATCAGATTTGTCTGGCATGATCTGTCTTCATAAACAAATTCTGTCCACTGACTATCACATTGTTATCTATATGCTTACAGATCAATTTGGCTCATTCCAATCTGGATAATTGTGTTCTGCCTGCCCAAACTCTCCCTGTTTTTTGAATTGGAGACATTATTCTTCCCTTCTCCTAAACAAAGTGTTTAGTGAAGTCAAACAAAAAACCAAAAAACCCAGATTTGTGTCTAGTTTATTAACAATCTGTGAACTGAAGCAGCATCATAACTTTTGTAGGTGACATGATATAATATCTCTTTGTGATGGACATTGTGTAAGTAGTGTTCCATGTTTAATCTGTGAAAATGTAGAAATTAAACATAAGCTATGTCTTCCATACATATTTACTCCAGTAAAATTCATAAGTCATCTCTAACACTGAAAATTCTGACACATAAGATTTTGTTAAAATTGGGTTTAGAATGTAAGGTTAGAAATGAAGTACATGTTATTTTATAGGCCCTTTCTTGAAGGAACTTCATTTGCTTAGTAGAATATGACAGTTGTATACTATAAACTATGGAAACAGCTGCGCTCCATCTTATACATAAATGAACAAAGTCTATACAAATCTTTCTGACTCCAAGTCAGGTACTCTATTTGTTCCTCCGCCTACCTGCTTCTTCTAGTTCTAGGAACTTCTAAGAGTTATTATTAAAAAGAACAAAACCATAGGATTTTCTCATGATTACAACCCAGAGCCCCAAATCTAAGATTATACATTAATTAAACATTAGATCAAGGTTCAAACATTTATCCTGTTTAGTTCTGTGTGTTCCAAACTATTCACTAAATTCTTGCACTACAGACCCTCTGTACATAAGTAGACATGAATCACAGAGAAGTTATAACTAGTCTCATAGATGTGTATGAAACAAAAGCAGGAATTAGAAACAGCTCGAAGAAATACAAGTAATGCCTGGAGACTGAAGAAGAGATAAAAGAGTAGTTAAAACTTCACTGTCCTTTTGCTAATCTAATGGAGTAGTACTGTTTTAGTCCATTCCAGATATACCCCTCTTCTCAGAAATTCGAATACACGGAGCAGTAAGCTAGGAAGCACTCTAGCCACATCAGCACCCTGTTTTAGTCTCCATTCAAAGGCCCAGTTACAGGTTTTCTATCTCCCCAACTATAAAACCACCACTTGTGCTGAGCTGCTAAGATGAGAACAATTTATTCCAACAGCCATGAAGGCAGCTGAAGCAGGCATTGTGGAGTGCTTAGAGCTTTGTCAGACATCAAAAATGCCAAGATCATCCACTGCGTCCCAGGCCATGACAAGTTATCTTGACTTTTGTCCTCCAATGTCCTTCAATGACTCAGGAAGAGAGAGTGAAGCTGACAACTCTGTACAACTCTCCCTTACTTAAATCCCATTCACAAGCAAGTCTCTTGACATCACCCATGATGTTTTTGGTCCTTTTCAAAAATGAAGGATGAATAACAGCTAAGACTCTGCTCTTTCCTCTCCAAAACCAAACAAAATGCATTCAGCTCTTCTGCTTGGTATTTTCCCGCAGGGAATCTTGTGATCCTTCCTTCATCCGACCATGTAAGGAAGGAGAATTCATACTCTGTTGGAACTACAATTTCCAGAAGTCCTTGCCATGAAGTTCTAGTGTAGTATCACTTGGCTACATGTGTAACCATGGGGAAAGTTGATCTCAGTATCTAGTTATATTCCTTCCCGGGGTTTGTTATTATGCTTGACATATAGAATTATGCAATATGGCATCAAAATAAACACTTAGACAGACCAATGATAATTAACCCAATATATCCAATGTAATCACCTTAGGGCATTATTTACACCAAACAGATACCATCAAGAAATGCAACAGATAGCACAATACAAAGCATCATTTAACAGGATGTTTCAGTGACCACATGTCTAAATTACATGCATATGTCACAGCTATATGTAGCTATCAATAAAACAAAAGTAAATATACATAACAGCAAGCAAAGGTAAAGCCATAGTAATGTCAACAATCTAAACAAAATATGGAGAATTAACAGCATATAGTTCATAATTCATAGCAAAACTAATTGCACAATTAACAGACTTGTGCAGCTACGATTCAGATGTGATACATAAACAACAAAATAATAAAACTGAAGCATACATGTAGTAAGATTACATGTAGTACTTAACATGCATCAATGAATTTATGTAGTGGCTTCTGTAAATCAGACATTACATGAGAAAAACAGCATTTTCATCTGGCTGTACGTGTAACTATTTTTCCAGTTTCCTTGAGACCTTGTAAGTTAGTGTGGTCATTGGTCAAATAGTTTTATCACTCCTGAAACCTCTTGACCTGTCTGCCCCTGAACCTGAGCTAGTTAATGGTATAGTAATCCTCATCAGAACGATAGCCTTGCCAACTTAAACCTAAACTTGCAAGGATCAAGTAAGATGTGTAGTGTTATACCCTCTGTGTCATTTGCCTGCTCATATTCTTTAAATATGCAGCCTAAGTTGGTAGCACTTGTCTTTGCACACAAAAAGCACAAGTCTCTTACTTCTTGGTGACATGTGTAGCCATCTTTGCTTTACAAAATCTATTCTCACTACTTCTATATTACTATAAGGGCCTTTTCTTGACCCACGTGGCCAAAGTAATCATGGAAAGCTATAGAGCAATATGTGCTAGATAGAACCTGTTTCCTGGTACCATGCATGGGACCAGTGACAGTTCAGTATAGCACACCATGGCATAGCTCCAACTTATGCCACTGTCTTAATATTAAATGCAATTGGCTTCTAATGACCATGACTTTGGTTCAGGATTGCTCTTAAGCCCACCAAACTTTCGTTTGTATTCAGGTCAAAAAACTTATTGGATCTGCATAAGCAAATACTATTGCACTTGTGAGGCAAATTGACCAGATCTTTGAAAGTTTATAGACATCTGGCTATCTATAGGTCTCCAAAGGGCTTTTAAAAGAACTTTATATTTCTTGCCTTCTGCATTTGTGCCTTTTCAAATGATACATTCTTGAGCATCAGCTTTTCAACATTTTATTCAGCACTTTAACAATAGCAATGTAGTTTCTAACAAATTTGTGATAATAGCCACTGAGTTCATGAAAAGGCTTTAGATCTTGAAGGTTCTTTGCTTGGGGCCAAATGAGGGGCACTTCTTTTCTAAGTTAGTCATCACGCTTTGCTGAGGTACTGTGTGATGCACATACTTAATAAAAACAAAACTGACACTTGTCGTTTGAGAGCTTTAGGATCTTTTGTCATTTGAGAGCTTTAGGATATTTTCCTTCAATCAAAAAAATCCTTTAATCAGTCTTTCCTAATGTTCTTTCATGGTCTTCCCAAAGATAATATCATCAGGACGCACTAACACTCAGAGACTCCAACTCCATTTGCCTTTGGATAGTATCAGGTGCCCCCAAGATAGATGTCTTGGGTACATACATTCAAACTGGTAAAACCTAGCTGGACAGATTGAAGTAGTCATCTTGTTTTATTCCACTATGGAAATCTGGTAATAGCTACTGCATGAGTATAATACTGAAAACCACTGGCTGTGTAAGAGATGATCCATGGTCCCTTGAATTCTTGACATGGTATGCTGGTCCTTTGGGTTTTTTTTTTCTCAAAGTGCAGTAGTCACCATAGTATGTGTCTTTCCATTCTTCTTTGGTACTACCATTATAGGTAAATGTATATGGGTTGCTGGTGATAATGCCATTAACCAACATGTTCTTGAGGTAGTCTCGGAGATCATCACAGACAAAGGAATTTTCCTAGATCTTTGCTGGAATAGTTGGGAGTTGATGAGTTGGATCTTGTGTGTTGCTCCTTGGACATATCTCACTCATACAGAGAGAACACACCATCCATTTACTGAACTTCTGCATCAACTGTTCCTTCCATTCCTCTGGTCCTATTCCCTAAGTAAAATTTCTCTGGATCTACTTCTG
>JAQQSZ010015084.1:0-11363 GCA_028646595.1 Phalanger gymnotis
CCTTCTTCCAGTTTCCTGTTTTTAACCTTGACAGGTGAAGTAATGTCTGCTTCTTCCAGAGGTATTTCTATAGACCTTTGACCTTTTTATGAGCTCAGAATATTTGTCAATAGTCTTTTTCCTACTGGTCAAGGAAGTATTCATCTTTCTATGGCTTCCTTAGGGTAATGGACTCTGTGTTTCATTAATATTGTACATATTTTTGTCAGGATTCTTTCTGAGTCTGTTACAGTCCATTTTATACTTCCTAAAAATATATATTGAGCTGTATTACATAGATATTAGTTGCCTTAAATATGTTCTTCCCATTTAGCTTTGAATTCAGGATGCCAGTTTCTTAACATATACAGCCATAGCTTTCTCCTTGATATCTTTTTTGCCTGATTTGTCTTGAAAAGAGTCTAAAGTATTTTTAGGTATCGCCCTCATTCCTTCGCTTACTATTTCAACATGATCTTCACATGCAAGTTCAAAGCCTTTAGTTGCTATCTTTCTTTTGCATGCATTAATCGCTTTACATTTGCCAACTTCGAATGGCATTCTTATATCATTGAAGAAAGGTTCCATAAAATGATGGAGTTGTTTAATGTATTTTTCATTGGAATCACATAATTTGATGTTATCTGGCTAAAAGAGTGAGATTCAATTAATCGGATGATTTGGTTTGACTCCTTTAACTTTAATGTCAACCTTAATCCTACTTCAGAGAAATGAGAAAACCAGTGTGATCCATAAATGTTCCTGTGAGAGACACCTTTGCAAAGAAGCTTACGGCAAGTAGCACCATAATATCTCACAATGGAATGACCAACTCCTTTTTTTTAAGATAATTTTTTCAATTAATTTTTCTTTCTCTCCAGCTGAAAAGGGAAAAAGAAATCCTTGCATCATACAAGCATAGTCAAGCAAAACAAATTCCCATTCTAGCCATGTCCAGAAATGTTATTTCTTTTTTTGTTTCTGTTTCTGTTTTGTTTCTTCTTTCTCATTGTTTGTTCCATTGGTTATGATTCTTCTTTACAACTTGACTATTGTGAAAATATGTTTAGTGTGAAGTTTTATGTAAAACCTATATTGGATTGCATGCTGTCATGGGTGGGGAACGAGGAGGAGATGGAGGAGAAAATTTGAAACTCAAAAACTTGTGGAACTGAATGTTGCAAACTAAAAATAAATAAATTTAAAAGAAAAAAAACAAAAAACCCAGAAATATACTTCTTATTCTTTATATTAGTCCATTACCTCTGACATGAAGTAGACAGCCTGGTTGATACCTGGTTGATAATTTATTTGATCAAAGTTCTTAAGCCTTTCAGAATTGTTCACTTATATAATACTGATATTATAGCTTCAATTGTTCTCTGGTTCTGTTCACTTTACTCTGCATCAGTTCATATAAATCTTCCCAGGTTTCTCTAAGACTGACTCTTCATTCATTTCTTACAGCACAATAATATTCCATTACATTCCTATGCCATAATTCATTCAGCCATTCCCCAGCTGATGGGCACTTCTAAGGACTTTGGTAGCCTCACCACCGTGAGTCCTGTACTTTGGAATCCCAAATGCACTGAGACTGCAATGAGGCAACATCCTCTTGGGTTTCCAGTACTTTAGAATCTTTTCCTCTTTCATCTCTTTGGGGTATAGGCCTGGTGGTGGTATTGTTAGATCAATTGGGACATAATTCCAAATTGTTTTCCAGAGTGGTTAGAACAATCCATAGCTTCATCAGTGAATCAATGGGGCTCCAAACTTTTTCAAGTTTTCATTTCGGCAAATTCCAGAATAAAAACTGGCAAGGCATTTAATGCATTCTACTACTTAGGACTAGATCAGACAATGCTGAGACTCAAGAGCCAGATGACTCCACTGTTCTCAGAAAAGAATGTTTTTAGGATTAGAAATGGACCTGGGATTTCACTGGTATGGGGGATTCCCAATTGATAAAATGCTCTTTACCAATACAGGTCAATACCTGCTCTGCAACTTATAATCGTAGAGAGAACTGAGAAGTTAAGTGACCTATGCAGGGTCACACAGTCAGCATGTGTCAAATGTGGGACTTGCACCCAGGTCTTCCTGATTTTCAGGCTAGTTGTCTATCTACTACACCACACTGCCTCTAATATTTAATAAACAAACAACAAAACATGAAAATTTCCTCTTAGCTTCTGGAAAGTTATTCTAGATCAATATTGTTGCGTAAGGTCTTAGGAGGTAGGGAGCCTCCTCTTTCTTGGGAACTTGGCTGGGTCTTTTCCAGGGACCAAAGGATTATAATCTGAGGGGGTTATCCCCATCTGGGTCCTGATGTTGTGGCTCCTTTGTGCACACTAATATCACATGATCTTTTCTGCTGATGTTTCCCCTACCATACGCTGCCTTTTAATAACTCCTTAAATCTGTATACACAAATTTTTGTAGTTCAGTCCTGTCTGATTTTTTGACCCCATTTGGGGTTTCCTTGGCAAAGATATTGGAGTGGTTTATCATTTCCTTCTCCAGCTCATTTTACTGATGAGGAAACTGAGGCAAATAGGCTTAAGAGACTTGCCCAGGGTCACACAGCTAAGTGCCTGAGTCTGGATTTGAACTATAAGACTTCCTGATTCTAAGCACACTGCTCTATCCACTTCATCACCTAGCCGCCCCAGAGTATACACTAAATCATGATCTATATTTGTACACACACTTCCACTGGACTTTCACCTTGTGGCCCAAGCCCTTTGCAAACAAACTTGTCTGAAATTGCTGCCCCTCACAGTGTTGAGTTTGAGGAGTTTGTGGGACATCCATAAGATGTCATGAAAGTATCAAGAGAAATAGGCCTGAGGGTCAGATGAAAGGCCTGCCCTAGAGAAGTAGATTCATATGCAAAGTCATTTGCTAAGTCTGAACTCCTTGGTCTGGTATTCAAATATCTCCACAATCTGACCCCACTTAATTTCCAACACCTTTTTCAAACTAATTTCCTCCAAATATTCTAATACTCCAGCCCAAGTAGGCCATAAACTATGCCTGTATAAGTCCTGTACTTTCCCACCTCCAGTCCTTTGCTTAAAATAGTCCCTGTGCCTGGAATGGGCCATTCAATCCTCCTATTACATTCCTGCTACTCCTTTAAAGCCTGGCTCTAATACTGTATCTCCCACGTAGGCAGTTTTCCCTGGTCCTCCAGATGCTGGTGACTTTTCCCTCTTCAGATGTTAGACTGTTGCTTACATATTGATTATACACTTATTTGCAATTACTCCTTCTTAAAAATTCAATTCAACAAATACTTGTTAAAATGCCTGATGTGTATAGGGCACTATGCTTGGTTGGGCCTCTGTCCTATCACATCCCCCTGCTAGACTGAAAGCCTCATGATGGCAGAGACTTAGTCTTATCTAAAGCTGGAGAGAGTTAGGAGACAGTTCATGGAGACAGCCCAGCAGAGCACATCACTTGGCACACAGCAGACACGTGACAAGTATTGGTTCAATGAGATTGAATATGGAGCCTTCAGAACTGATGAAGTCAATTCCAATGGTGATCTGCCATTTTTTGATTCTCCAGATTCTCATATAATACTTTCTAATGTCAACGTGAAAGTTTGGTTAAAGGAGGCAAACAGGTTAGGTGATACATAAATTCATATAGTTTATTCCCTTAAAGCTAGTTCTGATTGACTTAAAGAAGAAAGACAAGGTTTAAGTAACAATCCCAACTCCAGTTTATGGTCTCCATATCATAAGAAATGAAGTTTCTTAGTTGAATGAGTCAGAAATACAGTAAGACAAGACAATTGACAAGCTAGTGTCACTTAGAGATTATGATCCCAAGATGCAAATGTCCCTAGAATATCAAGATAAGAGAAATCCCACCGTTCCGGTTGCAGACATCTTGTCAACATGGAAAAGGTACCATCTGTCAATCTCATCTGGTTTTTGAAGTTGCTCAGACAGGAAAGGGCATTTTTAGAGTAGAGCAAAGCAGTCTGGTTAATTCAGGCTTTGGATCTTATTGGGGTTCAAATAATCTGAAAGGATTGTCACTAACAAAATAGAAACCCATCCATCAACTGGCAAATGGCTTAACAAGCTATTGGTGGCACATGAATGTCATAGAATATGACTGTGCTATGAGAAATATGAATATGATAATTACAGAGGAGCATAGGGAGATTTATGTGAACTGATACAGAGTAAAGCCGGCAGAATCAAGAAAATACACACAATGATTACAACAAAAAAATGACAAAACAATCAAAACTGGAAGCTGTAAAATGATAATGACAAAGCTTGGCCCCAAACGATGAATGGAAGAAGACACCTCTCTCAGCTTCTTTGCAAAGGTGAGGGACCGGGGGCATGGGGCGCTACATATAATGTCAGACATTTCTGAAATCTTAGCTTTGCTAAATATTTTATTTTTAGGAATGGTTCTCAGGGAGGGGACTCAAGGAGTAATACAGTGAGAAATGGAGGTGATATAAAAGGAAAATATATGTGTATAAATATATATATATATATATATATATGTTTTTAGTTTGTTTTTTTGGGAGAGGGGAAGGCCAGGCAATTGTGGTTAAGTGACTTGCCCAAGGTCACACAGCTAGTAAGTATCAAGTGTCTGAGACTGCATTTGAACTCAGGTCCTCCAGACTCCAGGGCCAGTGCTCTATTCACTATGCCATCTAGTTGCTCCTGGAAAACATATTTTTTAAAATTATTTTTTAAAAGAATGGCATTTAAGTACAGGCAAGTAATTCAGAAGAACATGGAAAATGTATTTATTTATTTGAACTGATGCAGAGTGAAATAATGGAACCAAAAGAACAACGTACACAGTGCCCACAGGAGCGAAAACAAAAAGCTCACTCACAGGAAGTCAAACTCTTAATAAATGGAAAACCATTAATGGTCCCGGAGCAGTTGATGAAACACCATTCCCCAAGTCACCCCACCCCTGCCTGCCATCTTCCTCTCAGCACAGAGGGAGGGGGCTTCCAGGGCAAAATGTAGCTGACACTGTCAAACATGGTCATTGTACTGAATATTTTTGTATGCCTATTTTTCTTTGTTATAGGGGAGAGTTCAACTTTGGCGGGGGCGGCGGGTGATTTTTAGTGACTGATATAAAAATAAAAAAGCATCAAGAATATATAAAAATATATACATATATACATTATATATGTGTGTGTGTTTACATTTATATATATACATATACATATACAAATATATATATATATATACACACACATTTAAATACAAATTATTCTAAGGCTGTGAGAATGAGCCGAGTTATTCCAAGGTGGAAAGGACACTGACCCTAGAGTCAGGGGACCTGGATTCAAATCCCTCCGATACTTAAGTGACTGTAGGCAAGTTACTTCATCACCTATGTCTGTTTCCTCATCAGTGAAGGAGTTGGATGTCTGAAGTTCCTTCCAGCTTTAGCTAAGTCACTATATCTTTCTGGGGCTGTTTCTTTATCTGTAAAATGAAGGGCTTGGACCTCTGATGTCCCTCCCTACTCTAGCTCCAGGATCCTAGGAGCCCAGAAACTCAATCGGAGGCACCCATACCTTCTCCTCCCTGCCTGAGAATTCCCCAAACAATATGAATTTAGCATGTGCTCAGCTGTCATGGAAGCTGCTGATTGATACTGGGGTTAAAACTAGCAGGCTCCAGCTAGCGGGCTCCTCCAGTCTGCAAAGCAGCCTTTGCCTTCATGGCCTCCCTGCTCTGGCCTTCCAGTTGAATGTGTCTCCTAGGCTCTCTCTCCATCCCCTCCTGAGGCCCTCCTCACTCTGCACCTGCAACAAAGACCTCCTAGGCCACCAGGACACATCACACCCATGTCTACAACCTCTCAAAAACAGGTTATTCTAATTGATGTTTACTTCTTGTAAGCTGGTGTAAACAAGCACCCATTTGAATGCTAGGCTATATCAGAGTGTTTTGCTGTCTTGCAGGCGACCCAGAGGGATTATTTTTTTTAAAGGCCCCAGTACGTGTTAAAAAACATCTGATCAGGCCTAAAAATGAAATCAGTGGAGAGTGAAGGCTGACGCAATGCCTAATTCAGCTGTCTCAGGCAAGACAGGAAGAAGGTGGAGGTAGCTCCTCAGAGGGGCTGTGGGTCAGAGGAAGGCCTTGGCAAGGCAAAGGTCAGCTACAGACTGTCCACGGACCAGAGGTCAGCCCCTTCCTGAACCCTCCCAGTGTCTCCCTAGCCACTCCCAGCCCCCAAGCCTGAGGCAAAGGTAGGGGAGAAGAGGGGGCATTAAGTCCATGCTGCTAAGGTACAGAACCAGGCCTGTCACTATCTGTAAACTCCTTTTGTCTTCCAAGCAATGGCACACATTAACTTTGTACTCACTCTCTCTGTGTCCAATTTTCGAATATCTGAAGGGCAGCCACTTGGAATGGAGATAAGACTTCTTGTCTCCAACTTTGGCCCAAAATAAAAGCCTCCCACATTGACACCACCCTACTTTTCCAGTCTGATTTCATAACTGCCTGATGTGAATGTTTACTGTGGCCAAACTGGACACACCACCATGCCCAATAAACTCCCTATACCTCACTGGCTTAACTGATAATGTTCCTTATGCCCAGAAAGTCCCAGTCAATTCCTAGACCTGCTGGTGATCGACCCTGTGCTGGTGGACAAGCAGCTTTGCCTAAGACTCAGTTTCCTAATCCATAAAATGGGAATAATAGGGATTTGGACCTGTGACTTCATTAGTTTAAGGAACTCCCTCCTACCAAAGCAGGTCAGCATCTTCTCTTCGACTTATAGTCTTCTTTTCTTCTAAATGTCTGAGGCTGGATTCAAACTCAGGTCTTCCTAACTTCAGGGCTGGTGCTCTATCCACACCACCAAACTGCACACTAATTTATAGTCTTAGAGAAATTACCTAGATCACTGGGAGGGAGAGTCAGGTCTCCTCTGACTCCAAACCCAGTGTTCTTTCCACGATGCCATGCTTTGTCTCTATTCTGAGTCACCAGTTATGACTTAGGAGGGCATGGTGGATAACAAGGCATTTGGGAACCAGGAGATCTGGGTTAGCTAACCCTGTGCCCTGAATTACCTGCAATCCCTGAGTCTTTGTCTCCTCCTCTACAAAATAGGGCAATTGGGTCAAATGATTTCAAAGGCCCCTTCCAGCTCTTAACATTGTGATATACAAATACAAAAAAAGGCCCTAGCCACTGCCAAAAGGAACTGATAAAAACAGAATTACTCTTTAGCTCTGATCACTCTTTTGGGGAGTGGGGAAAAGGATGGTGGTTATTGGTTTATCAATTCTCTCTCTCTGTAAGAGATATATATTTTATATATATATAAATATAGACATACACACATATATACATATATATAGCTGATAGATCAATATATCTATCAATATTGAAATATACATATATAGCTGTAACAAAACACAAGGGCCTAGAGCAATATGGGGGTGCTCACAATGACTCAATACACAGACACACACACATGCATGTATGTATAGATATATATATACATACACACATATATACATGAGATATCATCTGATTCAGCTGGCAGTTTTTTCTCTTCACCCCTCCGGCCCTCAGACACTGACCACACTCTGACCTCAGGTTAAGTGTCCTCTCCACCATATAATACTGCTCTTAGTAACCAGGGCCAGGGGCCTCATGGAGGTCAAGTGGACCTCCATTTCCGAACTTATAACATGAAGGGGCTGGACTAGCTGGTCGCTCAAATGATGTCGCTTCTAGCTTTAATAGTCTTTGGATTCTGAGATGGTAAGTGGCCTCAGTGACTAAAGGCAGTAGCGTGGAAAAACGAAGCTGCATTTGGAGGTCCGAGGACCCAAGTTCAAATGTAGGCTCTGGTCACTCCCTTGGTGACTTTGGACATGCCGTAACATCACTCTGGGCCTGTTTCTTCTTCTACAAAATGAGTTCAAAAAGGTCCCTTCTAGCTCTTAATCTCTGATCCCATATTCTACAGTAATGACTCTATTGAAAGGGCATCATCACAGATCGTTTCAAACCAGAGGGGAACTAAGCAGCTTGTTCTAAAAAAGGGCAGATGTGGCGCTGTGTGTGTGTGTGTGTGTGTATGTATGTGTGTGTGTGTACAGTGTTGTGTGTGTCTGTGTGTGTATGTCAGTGTATATGTGTATGTCTGTGTGTGTACAGTGTATGTGTAGAGTGTGTGTGTATGTGTGTGTATGTACACATGTGCTTTCAGGTCTTTAGATGAAAATCTCAGTTTAACACCAGAAGGAACTACAGCTCAGCCACCTGTGGCAAAAGCAGCAAACCTCACTGATGATTTACATGTGACACGTAACCTGCAGCTGTTTTTCAGATGTCCAGATTAACTTTGAATCTGCCATCTTCTGCAGTAAACAACTAGAGGCCAAACAAGAGAATCCAAACTTCAGGACAACAAGCACCCTGGGAACAAAAATCAACCCAATGATGTAAAGTATGTTGCCAAGGAAGGTAGGGAATCTCTTAACCCGGACACAGAGATTTAGAGTGAGACAGGACCTCAGAGGTGAGCTGGTCTGGCCTCTTCTTTTACAGATGAGACCAAAGCCCAGTAAAGTGACCTACCCAAGGTCACACAGCTAGACAGCTTCAGAATCAGGCTTTGTAACCAGATCCTGACTACAAAGACACCTCTTTCCAGTGGCACCATCTTTGGGACAAAATCTCTCAGATGAGATCATTCAGTCCAGATGTCCACGGGTAGATTTCAAGTGATCCATGAATGGTTTAAAAATTTTTTTTGATAACTGTTTCAGTATAATCGGTTTCCCTTATAATGCTATGTACTTAAAAGTGTGGTTCTGAGGAGTCCATAAAGCTCCATCAGACTGTAAGAGGGATCCATGAATGGACCAAACAGGTGTAGATCTCCTTCCAGTTTACAGGTAGAAAACTGAACCCTGGAGGTATAGTGAGTTGCTCAAGGTACAGTATGGTGGGAGAGAACACTAGATGTGAAGCCAGAGGACCTGTCTTAGTGTCCTGTCTCTGACATCTACAAACTATGAGACCGTGGGTAAGTCACCTGACCACCCTGAGACTCAGTTTCCCACTTGTTAAATGGTAACGATGCTCACACTACTTCATGGGCTTGTGAGTAATGTGCTATCTAAATGTTAGCTGTCATTAGGTGTTGTGACCCCTAGGCCAAGACTTGCCTGGGGTGGTTCTGTTTTGGAATCTAGTGTAGATGGAATAGCCCTTTAGATATCTTTCACCCTGATTATTCCATAGGAGCATACACCACACTTAGGATATAGACACATACACATCACCAGGGCCTTTCCACATAGCAAACCCCATCTATCTGCTTGCTGTACCCTCTGAATCACTGGTCCTTGAACTCCACCCTGGGGCTGTATCCTCCAGGCCAGTGACCAGGCCCTAGGGTACTTGATTCTCTCAGCTGAGCATTTCCAACCTAGGGCTCTTCCTCTCTTAACTGATGATGCTGTCCGAGGGCCACCAGCCAGGCTTCACATTCCTCCCTGGTCATCTTCTTGCCCTCTGCTCCTGTCAACATAAAAAGCATCGCCCTGCTCTCCCTTCTACGCCACCTCTGGTTCCTTCTGGGAATGCTGCTAAGTAGAGATGGCACATCAACTCCTCACTCAATCTACTTGTCATCTCTGTGAGTTCCCTCTGTGGGCTTCTCTGCCATCAGAACTAGGCTCCTGTCTCACTTTTGTTTGGACCCTCAGGGCTTGGCATATGTGCTTGTCACACAGTAGGCACCTAATAAATGCAAGTCCATTCATTCATTCCTAATCTCCAGGCCTTTCACCCTGACTTAGGACCATTTCACTTATCTGTAACACTTGATGGGCAGCCAGGCCTTCCAATTACATCCTCTATCAAGAGAAATCAAGGAAGGCGCCCAGAAAGTTGTGTGAGCCTTTCTCATGGAAGAGCATGGACAAGGCAGGCATGGAGGGATTGGAATCTAAACCACTGGAGTGGAGGTCCAGAGGGATGGGGACACAGCAACACAGTTGGAGTAATGGAGCACTTGAGTAGAAAAAGGCCTCACTTTTGTGTCCTGGACCTGTCTGGTGGTCTGCCTATGAACCCTTGCTCAGAGTAAAGTTTTTAAATGTATAAAATACTTGGGATTGATTACGAAGGGAACAAATTATACCAAATCTTTTTAAAGTTCTTGAGGTAAGCTCCTTGAGAGCAGGATTTTCATTTTTGTTTCTGTATCTGGCCTATAATAGATGCTTAAGAAATACAAATTGGTTGATTCCTTTGAAGAAGTGGGAGAAAATTGGTGAAAAACATCCCATGTGCTACCAGTATGGTTGCTGTTTTGGGTGGTTTTGCTTAACTAATTGCTGCTGTTATAAAGAAAAGGCTGGGTGGAGGATGTGGTTTGTACATAAAAGACTGATATTAAAAAAAAAAAATTAACCCAAAAGGCATCAATAAATCATTAAGGATGACTAAAAAAAAATTTTAAGCAAAAACGAAGTTCTTGGAGCCCAGGTTAAGAACTCTCTGTACTTGGGCTGGGAAGGAAGGAGATGGGAAAAGAAAGCTGCTCACATGTGAGCATCCACAGCCAAACAAGATTCCTAAAGATGGCAACCACTGGCTACAATAAGGTTATGATCCTGGAATTTTACTGCTCCACAAGGTCCTGAGGGAGGGGAGGGGAAATCTGATCTTGTTAAAAGGTCAATAACCTTACCATCCCAGAGGGACAAAGATCTGCAGCCAGAACCCCAAAACCTCCTCCCAGGGTTCCTCAGTTTACCCAGTCCTTTGGGAGTTCTGGAGAAAGCTTTGGTCTTGGAAGGGCAAGAAGTTGCCCTGCTCTCTTCCAAGGCTTGATAAACAGATGTGGTCTCATGCTAAAACAACACAGGGGACAGAGACTGGACCTGTGTGACTCCCAGATGAAGAAACTCCCTCCACCGATACAGCAGGTCATCCCCTTCTCAGAGCATGAGAAGTGAAGCGACTTGACCTGGATCACACAGCCAGCAGTGTCAGAGACAGGACTGGACCCAGGTGTCTCTGGCTTGAAGAAAGTCTCTACTCATTATACTGAGCTGTGTCTCTTGTTCTAGAGCATGAAAAGAAAAACCAGCACCTTGGAGAAGATTGAAGTGGCACTGAGTTGCTTTATTTCAACACACACAGAACGTAAAGAGGAGACATCTGATGCCCAACTGTGCAAGTGACGAACTCAAGGATGAGCACGGCAGACAAAGAAATCCAAACAAGGTCAACAACAGAAAAAAATCCATCCGATGAGAGAGGGCTTTCCCAGCAGCATTAGGGCTATACTGGGAAAGTCCTTCCAGGCAGAGAGGC
>JAQQSZ010015085.1:0-11363 GCA_028646595.1 Phalanger gymnotis
TTTAATAGGTTTTTGGAGGGACTTGGTGGGGAGCTCACACCAGTTACTGCTTTCCAGTCGCCATCTTGGCTCCCCCCCCCCCCACTTAATTGGGTATCTAATCTATTCTACTGATGCATCATTCTATTCCTTAGCCAGTACCAGCTGGTTTCATAATTATCACTTTGTAATATAAGTTTGAGCTTTGGTCCTGGTAGGCCACATTCTTCACATTCTTTGTCATTGATTCCCTTGATATTCTTGACCTTTTGTTCTTCTAGATGAATTCTGTTATTACTTTTTCTAACTCTACAAGACAAATTTTTGATAGTTTGATTGGTATGGCACTGAATAAGTAAATTAATTTAGGTGGAATTGTAATTTTTATTATATTGGCTCAACGTACCCACAAACAATCAATATTTCTCCAATTGTTTATATCTGACTTTATTTGTATGAAAAGTATTTTGTAACTGCATTTATGTAGTTCCTGGGTTTGGCTTGCAGGTATACTCCCAAGTATTTTATACTGTTTGCAGTTATTTTAAATGGAATTTCTCTTTCTTTTTTTTTTTTTTGATTTATTTATTTTTAGTTTACAACACTCAGTTCCACATGTTTTTGAGTTCCAAATTTTCTTCCCCTCCCTCCTCTTTCCTTTTCACTCACAAAATGGCATGGAATCCAATATATGTTCTACATATACCTTTGCATTAAACTTATTTACACAATAGTCAAGTTGTAAAGAAGAATTATGACCAATGGAATGAATCAGGAGAAAGAAGAAACAAAACCAAAATAGAAGAGGAAAAAAAAGAGAGCAAATGGTTTCCCTCAATCTGCATTCAGACTCCATAGTTCTTTCTCTGGAAGTAGATAGCTCTTTCCATCATGAGTCCTTTGGAGCTCTCTTTGAACCTTGTATTGCTGAGAAGAGCAAAGTCTATCGAAACTTAGTCATCACAGAAGCAATATGTCTGTGGTTGTGTACAATGTCGTCCTGGTTCTGCACCCCTCACTCAGCATCATATCATGTGGGTCTTTCTAGGTTGTTATGAAGCCCATATCTTCCTCATTTCTTATAGCACAATAGTATTCCATTACATTCATATACCACAACTTGTTTAGCTATTCCCCAATTGATGGGCATCCCCATGATTTCCAATTCTTTGCCACCGCCAAAAGAGCTGCTATTAATACATTTGTACATATGTATCCCTTTCCCACTTGTGTGATCTCTTTGGGATACAGCCCTAGAAGTGACATTGCTGTATCAAAAGGTATGCACATTTTTATAGCCCTTTGGCATAGTTCCAAATTGCTCTCCAGAATGGCTGGATCCATTTACAACACCACCACCAACGTAATAGTGTTCCAAATTTCCCACATCCTCTCCAGCATTTATCATTTTCCTGTTTTGTCTTGTTAGCCAATCTGACAAGAGAGATGTGGTACCTCAGAGTTATTTTGATTTGCATTTCTCTAATCAATAGTGATTTAGAGCATTCTTTCATATGCCTATAGATAGCTTTAATTTCTTCCTCTGAAAACTGCCAGTTCACATCTTTTGACCATTTCTCAATTGGGGAATGACTTGCATTCCTACAAATTTGGCCCAGTTCCCTGTATATTTTAGATATGAGGGCTTTATCAGAGACACTGGTTGTAAAGATTTTCTCCCAATTTTCTGCTTCCCTCTTAATTTTTGTTGCATTGGCTTTGTTTATACAAAAACTTTTCAATTTAACATAATCAAAATTATCCACTTTGCATTTTGTAATGCTCTCTATCTCTTGTTGGGTCATGAATCCTTCCCTTTCCCATAAATCTGATAGGTAAACTATTCCTTGCTCTCCCAAACTGCTTATAGTATCAGCCTTTATTCCTAAATCATGAACCCATTTTGACTTTATTTTGGTATACAGTGTAAGTTACTGGTCTATGCCCAGTTTCTGCCATACCATTTTCCTAGCAGTTTTTGTGAAATAATGAGTTCTTAGCCCAGAAGCTGGATTCTTTGGGTTTATCAAATATTAGATTGCTATAGTTGTTGAGTACTGCATCTTAGGTACCTATCCTATTCCACTGATCCACAGCTCTGTTTCTTAGCCAGTACCAAGTAGTTTTGATGACTGCTGCTTTACAGCACCATTTAATATCTGGTATGGCTAGGCCACCTTCCCTAGTATTTCTTTCCATTAATTCTCTTGATGTTTTGGACCTTTTGTTTTTCCAGATGAATTTATCCAGATGAATAATATTTTATCCAGCTCTGTAAAAATAATTTTTTGGTAGTTTGATTGGTATGGCATTGAATAAGTAAATTAATTTAGGTAAAATTGTCATTTTATTATATTAGCTCAGCCTAACCATGAGCAACTGATGTTTTTCCATTTATTTAGATCTGACTTTATTTGTGTGAAAAATGTTTCATAATTGTGTTCATATAGGCCCTGGGTTTGTCTTGGCAAGCAGACTCCCAAATATTTCATAGTGTCTATAGTAACTTTAAATAGAATTTCTCTTTTTCTCTCTTGCTGCTGGGCTTTGGTAATAATATATAGGAATGTCAAGGATTTATGTGGGTTTATTTTATATCCTGCTATTTTGCTAAAGTTGTTTATTATTTCAAGTAGTTTTTTACTTGATTCTCTAGGATTCTCTAAGTAAATCATCATATCTGCAAAGAGTGATAACTTAGTTTCTTCTTTGCCTATTCTAATTCCTTTAACTTCTTTTTCTTCTTTTATGGCTAGAGCTAACATTTCTAGTACCAAATTGAATAACAGGGGTGATAATGGACATCCTTGTTTCACCCCTGATCTTATTGGGAATGCATCTAGCTTATCCCCATTACAAATAATGCCTGTTGATGGTTTTAGGTAGATGATGTTTATAATTTTAAGGAAGGCTCCATTTATTCCTATGCTTTCTGGTGTTTTTAATAGGAATGGGTGTTGTGTTCTTTCAAAAACTTTTTCTACATCTATTGAGATATTCATATGGTTTCTGCTAGTTTTGATGTTGATATGATCAATTATGCTAAGAGATTTCCTAATATTGAACCAGCCTTGCATTCCTGGAATAAATCCTACCTGGTCATAGTGTATTATTCTGGTGATAAGTTGCTGCAATCTTTTTGCTAATATTTTATTTAAAATTTTTGCATCAATATCCACTAGGGAAATTGGTCTATAATTTTCTTTCTCTGTTTTGACTCTACCTGGTTTGGGTATTAGTACCATATTTGTGTCATAAAATGAATTTGGAAGGACTCCTTCTTCACCTATTTTCCCAAACAGTCTACAAAGTATAGGAATTAATTGTTCTTTAAATGTTTGATAGAATTCACATGTAAAACCATCTGGCCCTGGAGATTTTTTCCTAGGGAGTTCATTGATGGCTTGCTCAATTTCTTTTTCTGAGATGGGGTTATTTAGAAATTTTACTTCTTTTTCTGTTAACCTGGGTAGTTTATATTTTTGTAAATATTCCTCCATTTCCCTAAGGTTGTCAAATTTATGGGCATACAATTGGGCAAAATAATTCTTAATTATTGTTTTTATTTCTTCTTCATTGGAGGTGAATTCACCCTTTTCATTTTTGATACTGGTAATTTGGTTTTCTTTCTTTTTTTTAAATCAAATTGACCAAAGGCTTGTCAATTTTATTGATTTTTTCATAAAACCAGCTCTTTGTTTTTTTTTATTAGTTCAATAGTTTGGCATTTTTCTTTCTCTCCCTTCCTGTTGCTAATATATAGAAAAATATAGAAATGTTGATGATTTGTGTGTTTATTTTATATCCTGCAACTTTCCTGAAGTTGTTTATTGTTTCAACTAGTTTTTAGTTGATTCTCTAAGTATGCCATCATATCATTTGTAAAGAATGATAGTTTTGTTTCCTCATTGCTTATTCAAATTTCTTCAATTTCTTTTTCTTCTTTTATTGTTATAACTAGCATTTCAGTACGATATTGAATAAAAGTGATAATACTAGTATCTTTGCTTCATCCCTGATTTTATTGGGAGGCTTCTAGCTTATCCCCATTACAGATAATGCTTGCTACTGGTTTTAGATAGATGCTACTTATCATTTTAAGGAAAGCTCCATTTATTCTTATTCTGTCAAAGCTGTATCTATTTGAGATAATCATACAACCTTTGTTGTTTTTATTACAAATAAGGTCGATTATGCTAATAGCTTTCCTAATATTGAACTAGTCCTGCATTCCTGGTGAAAATCTCACCTGGTCATAGTGCATAATCTTTGTGATATACTGCTGTAATATCCTTGGTAGTATTTTATCTAAAATGTTCACCTCAATACTCATTAGGGAAATAAGTATATAGTTTTCTTTCTGCTTTTGCTCTTCCTGGTTTAAATATCAGCACCATATTTGTGTCACAAAAGGAATTAGGCACAACTCCTTTGTCTGTTTTTCTAAAAATTTTACCTAGTATTGGAATTACTTGTTCTTTAAATCTTTGGTAGAATTCCCTTGTGAATCCATCTGGTTCTGGAGATCTTTTTTAATGATATCCCTTTTTGATGCTCACTGCCTGGATTAGGTTGCTGCTATTCTTTGGTTATCAAAGAACTCCCAGACAATCAGAAGCGAGAACTCGTACATAAGAAAATACAGAGTTATGCTGTTTTGTTTGTTTTTTCAAATCTGAGAATTACTTTTTTTTTCTGTCATAGACTCTCAACTCTTAAGGAAAAATCATACACACCTATATTTTTCATGGACACTGAAAATTAGTGACAGGGTCAAACCTTAATTTGCTATAGAAATGTGCTTGATTTTGAGAAGAAGAAGTATTTTTACCCTTTCCTTCTATTTTATGTTTTAACAGCAATCTTTAAGTTCCTCATTTTATAACTTTAGGTATTCAAAGTGCTTTACACCAACTTTTATCTGAGTTGTTTAGCTTAATTTGCCTAAACCATGATGGTATTAAAATCACAGATTTACTTGTTTTAATGTAGGTTAGTTAGATCTATACAGAGAAAATAATAATAATAATAATAATGATAATCATGTTCCAACAGCCACAAATTACAATCTCATATTTGTTGTTCAGTTGTTTTCAGTCCTGTCCAACTTTTCAAGACCCTATTTAAGGTTTTTCTAGGCAAAGATTTTAGAGTGGTTTGCCATCTTCTCCAGCTCATTTTACAGATGAGGAAACTGAGGCAAAAAGCATTAAATGACTTGTCCAGGGTCACACAGCTACTAAGTGTCTGAGGCCATGAACACAGGTATACGAATCTTCCTGACTCCAGAACTGCACTCTATTCATTGTGTCACAATTTTATACACAAGTTAGCTATTTCACAAATGTATGTCATTAGTCATACTGAGAACCAGGCCAGAGAGTGTAGATAGCTCAACACAAACTGTTTTCCACTACTGGAAAAAACAACTCAAAGCATAGTCTATAACCAGTAATATACTCTTTTAGATAATATAACACAATCAAATTAGGGGTTCAATTCCTGAAAGGGCCAAACAGTTCTGTGGTATCCTATGGTCATAGAACCCTAATTTTAGTGAGTCAGTAAATGAAAAAAATGTTCACGGTCATAAATGGGACTATTTAAAAGACTGATTAGTTACATCTTTGAATGCAAGAAAAAGGACAATAAGAATTTCAATTAATTAATTATTTTTATCATAGTCCTTTAGGTTGAATCACATAGTGCTGTGGAATTTCAAAATGTAAATACTGACAATCTTCTTCCATTCTAATACATACTACTAACAAATGCTTAGCTAGCAACTCAAGATTAGCGACCAAATCTTCTTGCTCTTTTATATTTCCTTATACGCTTAGTATAGTCCCCTGTAAGTATTTAACAAACTTTGGTGACTGGCTCTACTGTAAATACAATACATTTTAAAATCAGTATCCAGAATAATAAATTCTCAGGAGTTAGAAAAGACCTAAAAGGCCATTTCAAATTCAACAACCAAGTAGGTAGTCTAGAAGATAAAGGGCAGACCCCCTGAGGCAGTCTAACCTATTTTTGAATAGAGTTCATTGTTAATAGATTTTTCCTCACATCAATTCCAAATCTGAATCTTTCTGACTTCCTCCATAGTTCATTCCAAGTTCTTTCTGAGACCAAATTTAATTCCTCTTTCACATTAGCCTTTCAAATACTTGGACACAGCTATCATGTCCTCTTCCATGTCCACTTCCTCTAGGTCTTGTGGAGCAGGGACCATGTCATATCTTAAGCTCAGCAGTATCAAAGCTGGATATATCACTCTTTCCCCAAAGTGCTTCTATTCCTCATTATGCTGTTTCTACTAATGGCACCACCACTTTCCCACTTTGCCTGGGCTCAAATGTGAAGTACTATCTTTGTGTTTACTCACATGCACTAAATTTCACAGGCTCTAACTTTACAATATCTTTTAGTTTTATTCCCCTCTATCCATTCCTACTTCTAATTGCCAACACATTAGCACCATCATTATGCCTCACATGAACAATTATGTGACAATTGCTCTACCTATTCTCTACAGTCTGTCTTGTAGTGCTGTCAGATTAATTTTCCTAAATGCCTTCAATAATTCCCCATCAAATATCAAATTAATATTCACCTCCTTACCCTGACATTGAAGGCCCTCTACAGCCTATATCGAAACTACTTTTCCAAATACAACTGTTCTCTTAACCTTAGACTTCTCATCTTTCTTTCCTCTTCTCTTTTTCATATACTCTTCACCTGATGGAATCTAACCAATCCTTAGAAGTTCACTTCAAATACTACTTCCTCCATGATGTCCTTTCAATATAAAAACTCAATTTTATATATTACTTTAGCAGTCAACAAAGTGCCTTCCTCAAAACAACCCTGTGAGATGGGTAGTGTAGATATTATTATTGCCATTATAACAGCTGAATAATCTGAGGCTCAGAGAAGTAAAGTGATCTAAATTGAAGTAGAGATAATCAGTTAATAAAGAGTTACTAACCATTGACTATGAAAATTATATTATTTGCTTAAGTGCATACAATGAACCCTGATACTGCAATCCTGACTACTAGATGGTTAATCTAGGTGAAAATCAATTCTTTGCCTAGCAAACATTTATGAAGCTCTACCATGTACCAGGCATGGAAATCAGAAGGACAAAAACAAAATTATCCCTCCCTTCAAAGAACTTGGATTCTATCACAGAATATAACATGTACATATATAAATACATAGGAAATATATAAATGCAAGTAAATTTTTTAGGGGTGGGGGACTTGCAGCTGGAAGGATTAAAAAAGGTTTTAGGGAGATAAGAGACACTAAACCTGAGTTTTGAAGGAAATATGAGGATGAAAAAGAACCTAACGAAGCAGGGTAAGTAAATAAATACCACATGTATATTACAAATAATAAACAACATAGAAGTTTAGACATGACTTTTTACTAGATCTAAAAAGATGGCCAGGATTTTGATTAAAATAAATATTTTTATAGAATATTTTTCTTTAATGGGATCACATCTGTATTTCATCTTTATGACTACATTTTTCCACAGCTTGTTTAAGAAAAATTTTTATTTAAGAGATTTTTGTAGCTAGGTTACACATAATTAGTTGTATGTCTATTTAGCTTAAAAACTGAAACAGTGGGCTTTTTAAAAACGCTTCATATCAGCATAAAGAAAAATCTATGTAAAAATCTTTGCCATATTTAAAGGGAAAGTGGAGCTTACAGATTTATCACAGATTTTTATATTTGACAATTGTCACAGTTTTGGTTGTAGACATTTTGTTTTTACTGTCTCTAGTTCAATCCAATTGTTTTAGTAATTATAGAATGCATATGTTCATACTCAAACTGCAAGTTACATAATAACACTTTAGTTAAAAAAGATTTTCTCACAGAAATGCTCAGCCTGCACACATAAAAACAGAGGCTAGTCAGTACTATTACATGGCAATTCAGTTGTCATTTACAGGTAATATCATTTTTCTTACAGGCTCACAAAGTATATTTTATTTCTTTAAAGACACAGTGATCAAAGCACATGCTTTGCACAAAAAGAGAGCAAGTGAATGATATTGAATGGGATCAAAGAATTTAATCAAATAAGTAAAAGCTACATACGGAATGTCAAATAACAATATTTCAGTAAAATAAAGAATACAACCGGGTTTATCATATTGCTATTTTCAATTCTGATTTGTAAATTGGTAATGAAATCTCTGCTTAAAATTCAGACTTCCTATTTATTAAATACTTAACCATCTCAGATGGCAGGAAGGATACAAAGACATAGCTACTTACCAACATCACATTTCCGCCCCTATAACAGAGGATTAAAAAGATGGTCTTAGCAGGTTAAAGATCCACTAAGTGCTAATTTATTTTTTTAATTTAACAATCTGTTAGAGTTCTCTGGATATGGAAAAAAAAGTAGAAGGATGAGAAAAAGTCCTTGGAAGTAACAACTGAGAAAGATATTATTAAGGGAAGGTGGGAGGCAGTGAAGAGATTTCGTGTATCATATGCCGTTAAATCACTATGACCCACTCTCCCCACTATTATTTGATATAGCTCTGTAAATGCTAGTAATATCAATAAGGTAAAAGAAAGGAATTAAAGGAATAAGATAGGCAAGAAGAAGATAAATCTATTCCTGTTTGCAAAAGCCCAGGGAATCAGCAAAGATACTGAGACAATTAACAGCTTCAGCAAAGTTGAAGGCTACAAAATAAATCCTCAAAAATCAACAGCATTTCTTTATAATAATAACAAAATACTAGAAACAATAACAGAAAGGGAAATACTATTCTAAATAACTACAAAATGCATAAAATATCTGAGGATCAACCTCCCTAAGCACACAAAAGACTTATATAGATTCAACTTCAGTGTTCTTTAAAGAACAACCTAATTAGCTGGAGGAATATTCAGTACTCATGGAGAAGACCTGACAATATAAAAAGTGACAATACTATCAAAATTAATTTATACTTCTGATGCTATACCAATCAAATTACCAAGAGGATATTTTTACGGAGCTGGATTAAATAATAACAAAATTTATTTGGAAGAACAAAAGATCCAGAATTTCAAGGGAAATGACAAAAACAGTAAGGATGAAAAGGGACTTGCACTTCCAGACCTTGGACTATATTATCAAGTAGCAGTGATAAAAAAAAAAATCCAGTATCTTGTATTGGTTAAAAATAGATAGAACAGACAAGACAAGGGAGTTTCAGAAAGAACAGAACTCAATAGCCCAGTGTTATCCAGTTACCTAGGGTAAAACTTTCTCACTTGGCAGAGTAAAGTGAGCAGAACTTGAACAATTTACACAACCAAAACAACAATATTTATATATATACATGTACATATATGAAAGACTTTAGATTTCTAATCAACACTATGATAAATGAGTCCAAAAGGATGAAAATGAAACATACCACTCACCTCCTGGTGGAGAAAGTATGAATTTAAACTACATTCATTCATATGTACATACATACATACATACATACATACATACATACATAATATATACATGTATACATATGAAGCCGATGTGGGAATTTGTTTCATCAAACTATGCAGCTATCCAGAGAACTTTATTTTATTTCATTTTTTAATTTGTTCAGGACAGGGAGTAGTGGGACAGATTAATTTAAAAATACTTATTAACTGATAAAATTGAAATAAAAATGATCAAATTTTAAAAAAAGGACTAAGGCAGAACAAGGCAAGTAGAATGAGAAGAACAAGAGACATAATTACTTAAATAATGTAAATGAAACCATTATAAACAGTAGAATTGATTAATTATAATAACCAATTTTGATCCTGTGGAACTCATGATAAAAACTACTGATAATGACTCTAGGTATATGATAATAGGCTTGTCATTTTGCTCAATACTTAGAGACTCAAGCCTAGGGCTTTAGAGGAACTCTTCCTATAACTCAGAAAATGTTTTTGAGCCCTTTTATTGGCATCACTGCTGGTGACCCCCCCAATTTGGTACTATTCATTGTATGAACCCAGAGATTTATTAAAATGTAACTGGGCTTGTCACTCTTTTAGCCTCCTTGATTAATAATTAGGCATAATTAGGATGAATCTGAATTACCATCTCACTATCAGATGCCAGACTGTCTAATTATAATATTGCAGTAGGTTGCTCCTGAGAATAGATTTTTGATGGAACTAATTAATTTTAAGAACGTTTCATTACCTGAAGCACTTTTAAAAAACATTTGCTCTTTGACTCTCCACCACATTTCTTACTTTTCTTATAGTTGGGCAACTTAAGTTGTTGCTTACTTCAATACACAACAAATTGTTTCAAGAACATTTAACTATGATAGGTTTCTGCCATTCAAACTATCTTTTAACATACATTATATTAGCTAGGAGTTTAGAGACTGTTTCTTTGAAGGAAATTCAAAATTTGTTCTTGTATGAATAACATTTTTAAGATTTGTAATTTAACTTATATGTACAATTAAAAATGTTTTTGGAAAATGCATAGTAACAAGCATTATCCAAAATTTGTCTCTTTTAAAAATGTAAAGTGTTATTAGTTTCCAACAAATAGATAATACTTCATATACAAGTTTGTCGATTAAGTATGAGAGGCTAGAAACCTCGTAGTGTCTATAAATCACTGTAATGTATCTATATCCATGGGTTACTGTCAGGCTCCAGGACTTAAGGAGGAAATGTTGATAGGCCAGGATAACACTTGAGTGTAAGAACATCTCCCTGTGGGCCATTTTGACATGGCTCTAGACATCTTGCTCTTCTAACATATTTTGATTTTACTCTCTTAGCTCCCTGAATCCCATTTTAACTGTCTTCCCCACTTCTAGATCATCTTGACATCAGTTTTTGACTCATGTTCTTCAGATATTCCTTTGCAGAACTTAGGTCTAGGATCCCATTCCACCTCCTGCTGTTTAAAGACAAAAATCCCAAGTATGATATGGTCCCTAGGAAGACTTGTTCCCCACCAAAACCCAATGGAATCTGGATTCAGTAATATTCGAAGCAAATAAGTAAAGCACATGAACCAAATCTAGAGAAATGGCACATTTGTCCTTTTATTCTCAAATAAAAAAACAAGTATTGGATTGTTCATTTTATGATGCTATGAAATTAGGAGGTTCTATAATTTTATAGGTGGATTTTTAAAGCCACTATCAATGTCCCCCAAATCAAAAGACAAAACGCCTTTGCTTTTTACTTTAAAGTAAGTATATCTGATCCATTTTTATCTACTTATTATCATCACTGTTTTCTTTTTTTTCATTTTTTTAAATATTTTTAATTTTCAGCATTGATTTTCACATGCGTTTGAATTACAGATTTTCTCCCCATTTCCACCCCCC
>JAQQSZ010015086.1:0-11363 GCA_028646595.1 Phalanger gymnotis
TTTTTTTTTCAGCTTTCTGCTTCCCTCCTAATCTTGGTTGCATTGGCTTTATTTATATAAAACTTTTCAGTTTAACATAGTCGAAATTATCCATTTTGCATTTTGTAATGCTCTCTATCTCTTGTTGGGTCATGGATTCTTAGTGGAAAGAGATTTCATGATAAAATCTGGGCCATACAGCGAATGGATTAGCTGCAGAGCCAAGGGATACATTGGTAGTCTGGCCATTAAAATATATATATATATATATATATATATATATATATATATATATATATACACACACATATATATATATATATGCATATTTAAAATTTTTTTAAGTTTCAAATTTTCTCCCTCCTGCCCCTCCCCCATCCACTGAGAAGTCAAGCCATATATTAATTATACGTGTGATATCATGCAAAACATAATTTTTATAATTAAACATGTTATTAAAATATATGTATATATATGTACGTGTATGTATATATACACACATATATACATATATACACACATACACACATACATATATATATATACACATATAAAAACAAGAAACCTAAAGAAAGTAAAAAACAATGTGCTTCAATCTGCACTCAGAATTCATCGATTCTCTCTCTGGAGCTGAATAATATTTTTTATCATGGTTCTTTTAGAATTGTCTTGGATCATTGTCTTGATCAGACTAGCCAAGACGTTTACAGCTGATTAGCATACAGTATTGCTATTACTATGTACAATGATCTGGTTCTGCTCACTTCACTTTGCATCAGTTCATATAGGTCTTCCCAGGTTTTTCTGAAACCATCCTGCTTGTTACTTATAGTACAATAATATTCCATCATAATCACACACCACAATTTGTTCAGCCATTCAGCAATTGATGGGCATCCACTCAATTTCCAGTTCTTTGCCACCACAAAAGAGCTGCTATAAACATTTTTGTATATGTAGGTCCTTTTCCTTTTTTTTTTAATCTCTTTGAGATATAGTTCTAGTGGTGGTATTGTTGGGTCAAAGGGTATAGATAGTTGCATTGCCCTTTCGGCATATTTCTAATTGTCCTGCAGCATGGCTGGACTAAACTGACCATTTGATGCCCTCCTAGACAGGAGACACATTGGTACTCCGGCCTTTAGAAATCTTCCTAACCACAGCAGTTGTTTCTCTCCTGTCCTCCAGGGAGTGGGAAGATTGGGCGTGGCGTGCCAGAATGCAGCCCCGATGTGATTTTAGAAATGACTGAGCCTGATCTGCTAGCCCTGTTCTCTGGGGAAATGAAGCCCCTCGGAGCTTATATGAGTGGACGGCTGAAGGTGAAGGGAGATTTGAATCTGGCCATGAAGATGGAGCTGCTCTTGAGAGCCATGGAATAATGGGACAACATCGATGCCTGTCCCTGTCCCCTGCCTTGAGTCCCCAGCCCCTCAAGACGCTTATAGCGACCGACAACGGCAAAGTGACTTCTTTGGCATGTAAAATGGAGCTGAGAAAGCTGATGCCTCCTGTCGTCCCCTACCTGGTCTGGTTCTCCTGTCTTCCTCACTTGGTTTCGTTCTTTTGACAAGTCTTTCCTGAGGGACCAGGGGACACTGTGGAAGAGACAGGAGAAGGCCTAATATGTGATCTCAGGGGACTCCTGCCATGTCTATTGAGACAAGACCCACACCTATGCAACCACTGGAGAGCATCACCAAGCAATCCAAAACCCAATGTTAGAGTATGCCTGGCTTGCTCTTACTGTGGCAGGAGGTCAGGAGAAACGCAGTAATAATCAAGGACTGGGCTGGTCAGAGAAAGCTTCAGCTGGGCCTTGGAGAAGGAGGAGGAGAACACTACCATCCCAGCCCAGGAAGACATGGCTCCTGCAAGCCAACGGAATCTAGAATAGAGACCAGAGGACTAGGGATGGAAGCCAGGGACTCTGTGGCCCTGGACATCTCCTTAGAATAGGGAGGATAAGGGGCTGGCCCCTTCCCCTAGCATGTCTCTTGGGCCTCTGGATGGTATCTGTCTTCCCTGTCCTGCATGTGATGTAGAGAATGATGGGAGGTGGGATGTGTTTGCACATCCTGGCTCTTGACTCAGTTGTCTTTGTGTTTTAAATTAAAAGACTAAAAAACCTGATTTGTGTGTTTAAGATAGAGAGAGGGGGGACAGGTCCTGGGGAGGAATCCAATTCTGCCTAGCCAGTTAAAAATCAACTATGTTTATAAATAGGGTATGAATCCATGGTCTAAGCTTTGGGTTCTCCTGCCATTGTTTTCATTCTGGAAGCAGAGGAGTAAGTGGAGTAGATGAGGTCTATGTCTTGCTCCCCTGGGTCTGCCCTGCTCTTGTGTTCCTCAAACACCAAATCCCAAGGGGGAAACAATTTAGCAAAGTAGAAAGAACCCAGGACCAGGATCCATGGAATCTCAGCATTGTTAGGAAACTTATTACCTGTAACTTTTGATACTTCCCAGCCTAGTTCTCAAAGGATCTCAGAGATCTCCTTGGGCCACCTGCCTCTCTTACAGATGGGGAAAGTGAGACCCTAAGAAGATGAGTAACTTGCCCAAAGTGACATCGCTAGTTAGAGGCATAGCTGATGCTAACCACTCCTCTTGTGGCCTCTTCCAGGAAAGCAAATCTTAAACTCTGTGCCCCAAGTCTCAAAGAACATCTTTTTGGCAAGAGGGTGAATGAGCAGGGGGCAGGGTGTGGGACTGGGAGGATCTTGGTTTAGGGGAAATGAAAACAATGAGATGGGTGGTGAGTCTTAGCCTCTGAGTAATAGGAAAGGGTGGGTGGAGAAGCAGAGATGAGAGAAAACCAAAACCACTTTTGTCAGTTGTGGGGGAAATCCAGAGTCGTTTGGAAGACTGGCCTACTTGTCCTTACAAGTTAAAATGAAACTGCCTGTTCTGTCATTTCCCACCAGAAGTGATACAGTGCAGCTCATTAAGATATATCCCCAAGTTACCTTAGTTTTCATCTTTTAAGGTAAACAATCACTGGATGCTCAATCATATAGGACATTATTTTTATTCATCAAACGAGAAATTTGAAAACATTTTAAAATATAAAAAAAATAAAAACAAAATAAAATGCAAAATATCACTTTTTTGTTATTTTATTTTGAGTTTTGCGATGTTACAGTGTGCCCGAGAACTATTGGCACACTCATACTTTTAAATTTTCATTTGGGCAGCAGGGCACAGTGGATAGAAAGCTAGGGAGATGCTCCAAGACTTGCCTCTAACACTACTTACTTGGTGACCTGGAGCAGGTTAACTTTGTGGTGCCCTAGAACACTGCGTGTTATAGATGGGTTCACAGTTTGAAACAGCAGAGGGAGTTTATGCATGGGGAGCTCCCTACATGAAATAGATCTGAACCCTCTCTCCTCTCCTACCTTGAAAATAAAATGCTAAACCTAGATTAGACAGATGAGTCTTTAAAATATATATATATATATACACATATATATCTTTGTATATATATATATATATATGTATAATACACACACACACGCACACATATATATAAAGAAAGAGAGAGAACTTGAATAAAAATGAGGCAGTAAGGTAGCACTATGATCTGGGCTTGAGAATCAGAATGAAATGTTTGAATCCTGCCTTAGACATTTGCTGGTTATGTGACCCTAGACAAATCACTTAACTTCTCTGAGCCTCAATTTTCTTACCTGCAAAATGAAGTGTTATGTTCAGTTCTTAGTGCCACATTTCAGGAAGGATATTGATAACTTAGAAGGTATCCAGAGGAAGACAGCTAGGATGATAAAGGTCTTGAGCTTATGCTTTATGAATATCAGTTAACGTAACTAGTAATGTTAAGCCTGAAGAAGCAAAGAAGCTACTTACGTTCAAAGCCACATGTGAGTCATGGGGGCACCATCTTGCTAATGCACTGTACTCCATCATTGTCTACATCAACCACAGGAACCTAAATCCCATTCAGCTGCTCAATTCATGCCGTCTCTGCAGAGTCCTATTTTTTTTAAATTAGTTAATTTATTTTTAGTTTTCAACATTCACTTATAAGTTTTAAATTTTCCCCCCTCCCCAAAATGGCCTGCAATCTGATATAGGCTCTACATATACATTCCTATTAAACATATTTTCACATTAGTCACATTGTATAGAAGAATTATAATGAATGGGAGAAACCATGAGAAAGAAAATAAACAAAAAGAAAATAGTCTGCTTCACTGCATTCAGACTCCATAGTTCTTTGGAGGTGGATGGCATTTTCCATCAAGAGTCCTTTAGAATTATTTTAAGTCCTTGCATTGCAAGGGCTAAGTCTATCAAAGTCAGTCATCACACACTGTGGCTGTTATGGTGTACAATGTTTTCCTGGTTCTGCTCACTTCATTCAGCATCAGTTCACATAAGTCTTTCCAGGTTTTTCTGAAGTCTTCCTGTTCATCATTTCTTAAAGTATTCCATTACATTCACATACCACAACTCATTCAGCCATTCCCCAATTGATGGGCATCCCTTCAATTTGCAGATATAGTGTTTTTCTAAAATTAATTAATTTATTTTTAGTTTTCAACATTCATTTCCACAAGATTTTGAGTTCCAAATTTTCTCCCCATATCTCCCCTCCCCCTACCCCAAGATGGTGTGCATTCTGATTACCCTTTCCCCCACTCTTGCCCTTCCTTCTATGACCCCACCCCTCCTTATCCCCTTCCCCCTTACTTTCTTGTAGGGCAAGATAGATTTCTATTTCCCATTACCTGTATATCTTATTTCCCAGTAGCATATAAAAACAGTTTTTAGCATTTGTTTTTAAAACTTTCGAGTTCCAGATTCTCTCCTTTCTTCCCTCCTCATCCATCCTCATTGAGAAGGCAAGCAATTCGATATAGGTTATACATGTGTAGTCATGCAAAACATTTCCATAATAATAATGTTGTGAAAAACTAACTATATTTCCTTCCATCCTACCCTGCCCCCCATTTATTCTGTTTTCTCCCTTGACCCTGTCCCTTTTCAAAAGTATTTGCTTCTGATTACCTCTCCCCCAATCTGCCCTCCCTTCTATCATCTCCCCCCTTTTGTCCCCCCCCCCCACTTTTCCTGTAGGGTAAGATACCCAATTGAGTGTGTATGTTATTCCCTCCTTAGGCCAAATCCTATGAGAGTAAGGTTGACTCATTCCATTTTACCTCCCCTCCTCTTCCCCTCCATTGTGATAGCTTTTTCTTGCCTCTTTGATGTAAGATAATTTACCCTATTCTATATGTCCCTTTCTCCTTCTCCTAATGCAGGGTCCTATTTTTAACTAGGTTCAACCTTACCGTCATAAACTTTCGAACTTAGATGCTTACCTGATGGATCCATCAGCCTAATATGCCCTTTTATAGGCTGACACTAAACCTCAACCAGATTCACTAGAGTTCATGGGCCAGTGGAACACCCAAACTTAATTTCAATTCTTTGCCTTCCAAATAAGAACAATGTCCACATCCAAGGGAGTCTCAGCCTTTGATTAACTTCGACAACTCTGATCAAATTACTGCCTCTCTCCTGGCAAGAAGGCTCAACAGATACTGCTCTGGTGTCTGCCTTCATAAATAGTCCAGCTGTGAGCCATAGAGTCTTATTCAAAATCTTAAACATGGCTGACTGAGACTTTTGGGTAGCTATGATGATGGCATGACATTGGCTACACAGTCTGGTTGTATGGAGGGTGCGGTGGCCTTCATGAGCTTCCCTGCAGGATTCTGGCAGTGTGTGTCTACCTCCCATCTGTCCCCGAGCAGTGCCAATACTGGATTTCATCCCAGATAATAATCATGGAAATCTATATCGTCCTTTGTTTCAAAGACAAGTATTTTTGGTGTGGTTACCTTATTTTGTAGTTTGAGGCTCAGATAGGTTCAAAGTCTTTCCCCCAGACACACATCCAAGTATCAGAACTGGGATTTGAACTCGTCTTCCTTATTCCAAATCTAGCACTCTATGTACTGTCATGCTGCCCTCAATAAGACACCATCAAGGTTTTTGTAGACGCGTCACTCAAGTTGACTCATTTCCTCTCCTGTGCTGGATTTTCTGTTATAGTTAAGACTTGTTCTTGAGGAAATTTTCCAGATTCACATTCCTTTCCTCTCGCACTACCTCTGATTAGGACACTTAATAAATCTCATTTCTTGTGGTGCTCTGTTTCCACAGTTTGTCTCATTCCTTCCAGCAAAGATTTGATTTCTCCTTGTCTACCACCTCCAGCCCAGCCCGTAGACAATATATGAGTTGCACCCTGGACTGGTATCTCTGGTACTCCATCTTCTGCCACCATTAGGATGGCACCTGGAGAATCCCCCTCCTCATTTCCCACTCAGCTCCTTTTCTGGACTTCATGATCTCCAGGATCTCACCATTCTGTAAGATGAAACCAATTCTGACACTGTCACCTCAGAGTATTTTGTAGGACTTCATCAAGCCCCATTCCTAGTAACCTCCCCCAGCCTCACTACACCTCTTTGTGTGTTGTCTCTCCTATCAAATTGTGAGGTCTTTGAAGGCAGGGACTTTCTCATACCCTTTATGTATCCCTAATGCGTAGCACATATTCAGTGCTTATTAAATGTTTATTGACTTATCTTTGTCTCAGTCACTGTGGGATTTTAAAATAAGAATTAAAATGATTTACTTAGCCAGAGCAAGACATTTTATGTGAGCTCTAACTTCTGCCATTTGTTTTTTCTTATCTCACTAAGCTCACTGTAATGCCCACAGCCATTCCCTCCCTAATTTGCAGCAAGCCCTAAAAACATGGAAAGTAGACACATGAAGGGCACTTGCCATTTCAAGTGTATGCTCTTACACCTGGGAGCCAGGTCTGGCTATGGTCCCACAACCTCCACACCTGCAGATAGGAGATAGGATAGGATAGGAGATTGCATCCCCATCACTCAGGTGGTAAGTATCCTGGGGTCTACCAGCAAATTCAATCCTTCTCACTCCCTATCCACTTGTGTTCTTTTGTTAGAATAGGTTTCTATTGACCCTGAATCATACCTGACAGTTTCTGGTCTGCTCCTAATAATTGCAAATTTCGGTTCAACTTGTGTCTACTAGGTGCAAAACACTGTAGCAGATGCTGGAAATACAAAGACAAAAAATAAAAATAAAATCTGCCCTCAAGGGGCTTACATTCTATGGGTAACACAACACGTACAGATAGAGAAATTAATATGGGATAACTTGAGGAAGGAGAGAACAGGCTCAAATTAAATCCCTCCTCCTACAAGACCAACAATCCCTGTTCCCTCCCTTCCCCCACATGCATACTGTTAGTGCCTTTTTTCTGGAATACACACACACACACACACACACACACACACATACACACACAGAGTTATTTATATGTTGTCTCCATTAGAATGTGAACTTCTTGAGGACAGGAGCCATGTTTTTTTTTTGCCTTTCTTTATATCCCTGGATCTTAGCACAGTTTGAGAACTGATTGATCTACTCGTAGGAGGTAGCACTTGAGCTGAGCCTTGCAAAGGTATAAAAGGGATGCTGTTCATGTTTGTCCAATCAGCAGAGGCATGGAAGTGGCAGATGGGATGATGAATTGGGGAGAACGAGCAGACAGTTTATCTGGTATGCAGAACAGGTGAATGGGAGTGATATGGACTATCTGGAAAGTTTGGCTGGAGCCAAATTATAAACGGTGAAAAACCACTAAAATCAGGCGTTTGTAATGAAGAATATCACCTTTACAATATGCTTGACTTAGAGCTGATGGATTAGCAGGGTCTCCCACCTAAAGGAAGGACATGAGAACCAGTGCACAATGGTTATAACCTGGAGTTAAGAGGCCTTTCATAAGTTCTAGATGTTCAAAAAAGGGTCTTGAGGTGTGGAGAAGCATTTTAGGGGAAGGCCGAGACCCTTTGTTTTTGTTCACTACAGTGAAATCTCGACTGAATTCTTTTTGCTGTGTGATCATGCCTTTATTTTTCCTAGTTGATTCTGTCTGTCTTTTCATGATCCCTTTTTGAAATTTATTCCTTTCTTCTTCTCCCCTTCCCTCTCCTAACAACACCCTAACCCTTCAACAAAATCATCAAATCTAAGACT
This sequence comes from Phalanger gymnotis, assembly GCA_028646595.1. NCBI lineage: Eukaryota > Metazoa > Chordata > Mammalia > Diprotodontia > Phalangeridae > Phalanger > Phalanger gymnotis. The sequence continues at coordinate 8,094 of JAQQSZ010015086.1, forward strand.
TGGAAGGCCACCAGACGTCATCTAATCCAACCCAAATCTAAATAATAATTCCTTCTATAGCACACCGCGGGGGATGTGGGGTTTCCCCAATTTCCTTGAAAACTTCAAAATGAAAGGGAGCCTATGACCTTCTGAAGTTCATTTTATATATACACATACATATACATACACACATATATGTATATATATATGCACATTTGTAATACATGTACCAGGCCATATAGCTATATGACACATGTCTATAGTATGTATGAATGCACACATGTATGTGTATATGTAGTATCTCATGCTGGGGATCCAAAGGATACTGGCTTGATGACTTAATTGAATCAAATAACTAAGAAGTATACAACATTTTTGTATAGGCTGAAGTTTGTTTCTAACATTGTTTCAAATCAACTCAATTCAAAAAACATTATTTACCCACTATGCTCTGGGAATTCCTAGAGGTACCAAGTTTTAGATATTCAGTCTTTATCCCAGTGGAGCTCATGGTTTCTCAAATTCTTGGTAGTCTTAGACCATGTTTTCCTATTGGTAGTTGGTACTTGTTAATATTCATTGCATGTTTTCTGCTTTTTCTACTCCATTGTTTCTATTTATTTGCATATATGCTAATGGTATGCATCTGTTGTTACTATATAGCCCTATTAGGTGTGTTTCTATTAACTGTTCACAATACTTCCTATTAGCTATGTATTATTTCCAATTAGAAATGCAATTTTATTTTTTTATGCTTCCTTGCATATATATGTATATATCTCCCATGTTTATGTATACCTGTGATATGTCCTGCATGTAATTTAGACATCTGCCTAATCACTGAAGTAGCCTGTTAAGCGACATTTTGCATTGTAACATTATTGCATGTTCTATTAAAATGGATTGTAAATAGGTAAGATGATTGCCTGTGACGTTGCAATAACTGTCTTGGAAAGATTGAGTGTTGATGGCCATAATGATGCTTATGATGCCTATTTACAGGTATTCACTTGTGCCTCATGAATGTTGTAGGGTCTGTAAAATTTTCAGTGGAGAGTGGAGGAATGGTGCCCGGCATGCAATGCGTTATATCTCTGTGGGAACCAGAGGGCTTCTGAGGGCTGTCACAGGGGAAACTGAGGCCCTTCCTCCTTTGCATGCATTTCACCTTTGGGAAGGAATGGTAGCCTGACCTTTCCATCTAGCTGGGAGCAAAGAGAGAGAGACAGAGAGAGAAAGAGATACAGAGAGGAGAGAGAGAGAGAGAGGGAGGGAGGGAGGGAGGGAAGGAGACTATGATGGGACAGAAAGCCATTATGGACCGTTTGCTCTCTGTAGCTGCTACCACAGCTTAAATCAAGCCAGGACAGAGGCAGAGAGAGAGAGTGGGGCTGTAGGGGTCTCTCAGACACTGTAAAGCCTTTGGAAGAACGCTTCCTCTCCTCCTCCACCCTGCTTTCCATGATTGCTTGAATAGCCAACTTTGCTGGGCTCTAGACACAAAATCTTAATCTTTCCCATGATCTATTCTTTAGGAAGGGATTTGGGGGTGTTGATCTAACCTGGGGGCTCATGATTCTTTATAGTCATACTTCCTGTTCCCCCAATATACTAATCCCAAATTGTCTGAACCAGTATTATTCTGGGCCCTACCCACTGAAAACTGGTGTTTGTAAAACTTGACTTGATACTTGAGACTTGAGACACATTCATCTGGGGAGTGGAGTGGAGTGGAGGGGAGAGGACAGTAGGGGAAAGTGTTTCATCACACATAGCCCAAGCAGGGAGGGGAGGTGACTTCTTGGCCAATCTCACTAATTTGGATTTTGAACTAGTGACAAGCCTGAAAAAAAATCTCATGCATTTAAAAAATAACCTTCAAGTACATAGAGTTATTCTGACTAACTGGAACAAATTATTGCCAAGTTGGAAGTGAAGCCCCCACCCCACCCAAAGGCAGCCCTAATGAATACATAAGAAGCATTTGTGATGTCTCTGTATAGGAATACTTCATATGAACAAATATTCAAAAAACAATTTGTTCTCTTGCTTCAGCCTGACATTCCTCTGGTGGTTGTGTTTACATTATTATTTCTCTGGAAGGCAATTTTCCTGGCAAATATCTCTGCTTAAGAGGGCTCTGCCTTCATAGAAGGAGCACGAGGAAGGCTGTGGCCCAGACTGAGTTCACTGGGGCTCCTAAGGGTAATCTCTGCTGGGTTAATGAGGTCTTACAGAAGTGCAGCGAACTTTCTAAATGGGAATTCTGGCATGAATGCATCTGGAGTTGGGAGCGTCTGATGAGCAGAACCCAGAGGCCTGAGTTGGGCCTGGTTTCTTTCTGGGCTAAGTCGAAGTTCTCTTTTGTTTCTCATCATGCACCCCCTTCCCTTTCCCACTCTTGCTTTACTCCACCATTATTTCAAGCCAATCCGAACACCAGTGACCCCTTTCCAATTTCTCCTCCTCCTTTCCCCCTCCCTGCCTCATCCTCCCTCTCAGTTGAACTCCAAAGACCATAAGATCTCAGAATCCCAGAACAGAAATGGCCATCTAGGGTAACCTGTTTCAGAGGCCATCTAGGGTAACCTGTACCTAGATGGGGAGCTCTTCTACCATATACTGAAAAATGATGATTTAACTCATGCTTAAAGGTCTCCACTGATACTACTCTTTGGTGGGATTGCCCTTCTTGAAATGTTATTTCCTCCATCAATTCTGTATTTTCCTCTTGCCACTTCCGCCTGCCTGTATCTGGTTCTTCTTTCCAGGGCCAGGAAAAGCAAGTTTACTTCTTCTTAGACATGATGACCCTTTACATACTTCCATTTCTCCCCTAAGTATTCTCTTAGATAAGCATCCGTCCTTCACCGGCTCCTCCTAGGGCAGGTCTTTAGGCCTCTCATCACCCAGTTTGCCCTGCTCTGGAAGTGCTCCAGATTGTCGATGTTTTTCCTAAAATGTTGTGCCTAGAACTGATCAGGATTTCCCATTCATTCTAACTGTAGGAAGAAGGCCTGGTAAGGGCAATAGCTCTGGGTTCACCCAGAGGCCAAGGCTATTGAAATTCATTGGATGGATAACATATGGATTTGGCAGATTGGATAAAGAGAATTTGGGGATACTTTGGTATCAGTTGGGGCATGCTGGTGTAGTAGGAAGGCCAAATTTATGATCTCAAAAAGGATCATATAAATATCTGAATGGTTCGAAATCGTTGGGTATACAGAATTCTCCAAGCAGAAGGCATCAAAAAATTTATTCAGGGCCCAGAGCAACAAATTAGCG
>JAQQSZ010015087.1:0-11363 GCA_028646595.1 Phalanger gymnotis
GCCATCTTGGAGTGGGGGGAGGGTAGAAATGGGGAGAAAATTTGTAATTCAAACTCTTGTGAAAATCAATGCTGAAAACTAAAAATATTAAATAAATTAAACATAAGAAAAGAAATAACACTTTTAACAAGCACAAAGCCCTCTAATGAATCCCTGATGAACTAATACTGTTTACATCTCCCATTTTGCCTCCCTATCATCTTGCAGATGGTAAGTAGCAGAAGGTAAAGACTTGTGTAGTGATGGAAAAGAGAGGCAAGCAGAGGAAACTTTAGCTATTTATTAAAATGATATGCACCGGTTTTGATTAACCTGCTTTCCTACCTCCCCTACTACCACATAAAATTTTGCTTATTACCATTCTCTTGTAATGGATAAAGCTCCCAAGATTTCCATTTCAGCTGGGTCTTCCTGGGATTGAGATGGATAGTCAGTGACTCAGTTGATGTTCTTGATGTTCCCATAGGTGCCATCTCTTCCAAGACAATTTCCTGTCTATGTACATGGGCTGGGACCTAGAAACAATAAAAGAGTTGATTTATTAGGGGATCACTTAGAGTTGGAACTAAAACCTCAGAGAAAAAGAGCAAAAGAAACATTTCCTAGGGATCAAGAAAAAAATGGCAATTTTTTAGGAGTGACCTCTTTGCGCCTCAGTTTTCTGATCTGTATAATTGGAACAATAATACTTATAATACCTATCATGTAGGGCTGTTTTATGGAAAATACTTCCTAAACTATGCTATATAAATGTGAGCTACTAAAGAGTAATGAGAGCCTTATTCAATAATGAAAGGCTCTAAGGAAAAGAGACAAAAGTGACAAAATAAACAGCTTTAGCTAATACATCAACAAATTTGTGGTGTCAATGGATTGTTTCCATTGGTATAATAATACAAATAATCATGAAAGAAATCTTACTTCTCAACTCCAGTCTTAACTTCTATCACTGGACTCTCCCCTATAACATTTCTTTCAAGGTGATCATCCAACCCCTGATTGAACACTTCCAGTTACAGGGAAGACATGTTGTCAGAGTTATCCTACTTCATCTCCAAATAAATGAAAAAGGTAGGAAGTTCTTCCTAAGCTGAAATCTTCCTGTTTTTATAACCTTTAAAAAAGTTTTATTGATGTGTTTTTTTAAAATTTTACAAACATTTACAGATCATTTCATAAGAGATCCTTTGTGATTGATTTGTAAATTGATTTGTAAATCAATTAAGTAAAACTACAGAAACCTCATCTGAAAGTAAAGGCTGCCTTTTACATCTGAGCACCCCCATAACTTTATTTTTTTCTAAATTAACAGAAATCTATTTTCTCTCTCCCTCCTACTTCCCCACCCCATTGAAGAAAAAGAAAACAAATTTCTTGTAAGAAACATGCATAATCAAGCAACAAAAATTCCTCAATGGATGTATAATTATAGATATATGTGTATCTATAAGTCTATATAGATATAGCTATCTCATTCTGTACCCTAAATCTGTCACATAGCCATAATGGTCAACATGTTATTCATAGATCCTCTGGAATCATGAATTGTCACCATATTGATTACCATTCTTACAGCTTTCAAAGTTGTTTCTATAGTGGTGGTGTGGTATGAATTGTTCCCTTGGTTCTGTTCATTTCTTCTTCAGTTTATACAAGTCCTCAAAATTGTTCATTTAATATCATAAATTGTTCTTCTAGTTCTGCTTGCTTCACTATGCATCAGTACATATAAGTCTTTCCATGCCTTTTTGAAGCCTCTATCTACTACTGCATAATAGTACTTCACATTCTTATAACACAACTTTTTCAGCCATTTCTCATTGCTAGATATCCTCTTAGTTTCCAGGTTTTTTGCGGGGGGGGGGGGGGTGGCTGGCCACCACAGAAAGAGCTGCTATATATTTGTAACAGATATTTTCCCCTTTATTCTCTTTTGGGTGTAAGCCTAGCAGTGCTACAGCTTTGTCAAAGGGCAATGCATTGTTTTGTAATTTCTTGTGTGTAATTCCAAATTGCTTTCAGAATGGTTATTACACCCATTTGCAATTCCACCAACAGTGCTTCAATGTGCCTTTTTTCCTATAACTCCTCGAACATTTATCATTTTCCTTTTCTGTTATCTTTGCCATTCTGAAGGGTTTGAAGTGGAATTTCAGAATTGCTTTAATGTACATTTTTCTAATTAGTCATGACTTGGAGCATTTTTTTTTCCATATGGCTATAGTCTGGGTTTCTTCCCTTGAGAACTATCTGTTCATAAACCACTTATCAATTGGAGAGTGGGTCTTTTTCTTATGAATTTGAATCAGTTACTTATATATTTTGGAAATGAGACTTTTATCAGGGAAGTTTGCTGCAAGATTTTTTTTTCCCAGTTAATTATTTCCTTTTTAATCTTACCTTTATTAGATTTGCTTTTTCAGAACTTTTGCCTGCTGGTCCTAGCTCAGCCCATCTGGGAACATAAAGAACTCATCTAAATCCTTAAATATATGGAGAGATCAACTTTCCCCTGTGTTTTCTCTTCTCGGTTAATATCCCAGTTCCTTCAAACATAATTCATATTTCCTTTAGTCTGGACTCTGCCCTCCCCCAAAACAAATCATACCTTCCCCTTTCCCACCTGGTATTCTGGTTCATCAATTTCTCTTTCCAAATCCTCCAGGACAGTTACTGCTTCCTCTCCATTCTCTGGATGATGATCCTGCACCCAGATCTGCAGATCCTTGGGTAGGATAGTTAAGAACTGCTCCAATACCAAGAGCTCCAAAATCTGTTCTTTAGTGTGCATCTCCGGCCTCAGCCACTGATGGCAAAGCTCACGAAGTCGAGTTAGAGCTTCACGAGGTCCAGGTGTTTCCTGATAGCAGAGTTGCCTGAAATGCTGCCGGAAAAGCTCGCTTGTGCTGTGATCATGTTGCAAGCTTGATTCTTGCCCCCAATAATGTGCTTCCTCTTTCACTAAAAAAAGATCCTCTTGCTCTTCCAGAGCCTCAGGGTTAAAGGATGTAGCCATTCTAGATTTGTATAGCAAAAGATGGATCACTATAGCTGATGCTATCGTTTATAATTTAGGGCGATGTTTTTCTGTTCTTTGAGGATATTCCTGAGATATAAGAAACAGTTTAACAGAGAAAATGACAAAAGTTACCACAAAGTCAGAGACACGCTAATTAAAAAAAAAAAGCAGAATTTCACTAACTGAAATTAATTTCAATTGGAAGAGATCACTGAATAACTAAACAGGTAGGTTATTAAAATTGTGGGGAACTTATCAGTCAGGGTCCCAGAAAATTAGCAAGGGAAGGTATCTTAGGGATCATCTAGCCCACTCCCTCATTTTACAGAGAAGAAAACTGCCCCGCAAGGAGAAACAACTTGTTCAATGCTTCACAGCAAGGTTGTGATAGCACCAGTACGTATGTCTCTTTACTTTAAATTCCGAATGTTTTTTTACAATACTCAGGAAAATGGGCGTCTAGGTGCAGGGCTGTCCCTGGAGTCAAGAGGACCTAAGTTCAAATTCAGCCTCAGGCACTTTCTAGCTGTGTGAACCTGAACAAGTCATTTAACCCTTTTTGCCTCAGTTTCCTCATCTGTAAAATGAGTAGGAGAAGGAAATGGCAAACCACTTTAGTATCTTTGCCAAGAAAATTCCAAATGAGGTCACCAAAGGGTTGGATATAGCTAGTCGACTAAACAACAACAAAAAAATTGTGAAAACGACTTATAAAATCTTACAAATCCAAAAATTTCACTCCAATATTGTAAACAGTCCCTTGATTACTGAATTCCCGAGAAGGGAGGGAGGAGAGTATACCTGCAATTTGATTGAAGAACTATTAAAAAGAAAAATTTCCCTTTATCAAGGCAGACCAGTAATTATTCTGCAATTTGTAGTCTTAATAGTTGCCTGATGAGCTAATAGGTTAAGTGCTTTCCAGAAGGTCACACAGCTAATAACATGGGAAGCACTGGAACCCGGGTCGTGCTGATTCCACGGCTGACTATACACTACATTGCACAACTTTTCTATAGCTTAATCTCACTTCCTCTTATGCTGGCATGTAACAGGCTTTATGCCCACTCTGCAAAGAACTATTCTTGTCTGTCTTCTCCCCATCCCCGGGGAAGGCCTAGAAGAGAAACTATGAAGGCAGGGAAAGAGAAAGTGGGTAATGCGGGGCTCGGAAAAAATTAAATGACCAGGGCGAGGTCCGGGGGGGGGGGGACGCGGGGGGGGAGAGGGAGAGGGGAAAAAGAGGAGGGGTAGAGAGAAATGGAGAGAGAGCGGGGAAGAGGGGAGGGAGGAGACAGAACCTGGATCTCAGAAGAACCAATATCTATGCTACTGCTAAAGGGCGCAATCCTCTCACAGGGCCAGTCGCCCGACACCCGCCCCAGGTCTTCTGTGCACAGCAATCTTCACAATGTCTGGGAGGCGACCTAACTTGGGGAACAGAGGTAGGCCTTGTCCGCAGTAGGCACCGCAAAAGCAAGAGAGGTGGGGCCAGAGCCTTAGCGGAAGCCCCAGAAATAGACACCACCCCTAGTCTCCGCTTTCTCTGTATTTTCTCCGCCTTTTCGGCGGGCGGGGCTGAGAAGAGATGGAAAAAAGCTACTCTGTGCACCTTCCCCGGATCGCTTCACATCCCACTCACCGAAAGCACGTAGAAATAGGGATTAGAAGATTCGGTTCCAAAAAGTAGGCGACAAGAAAGCAAAGAAGGCCACAGGCCACCTTAGGCACTGACAAAACAATGATTGCAAAGCGGTCCACCAATCCAAGCTAAACCTGGTGAAATCCCGTCATTTCCGGATTTCTCAAAGAAACACCGCGCTTTTCTCACCCCTCCTGCTGCCCTAATTGCAAGCTGAATCCAATTCTGCAAGTATGTCTTGGGCTTTTTTTTTTTCTGAACAAGACATGTCTGATGTGGAGTTTTTGCTCCTACTGCTAAATTCTCTTTCTCGCTATGTATCTTCTTTTCCCGCATCTCTTATGGTGTGACTCATAGCCCAAGCAGTAGCTGCTGTTAATTCAATTGCTGCAGTAGCTGCAAATTCAATTGAGCAAATATTTATAAATTATATATATATATAAAATATATATATAAATTATAAATTATATATGTATATATATAAATTATAAATTAACTAACATGTAAGAGGTACTGTAGTTACAAAGTTACAAAGACAAAAATGGGAACAATTCCTGCCTCAATGGCTTTAGTTTTTACCAGGGAAAACAACATATAAGTAGATAAATGAATATTAAGGGAGTGGAGCAAATGATTTATCTTTCTATAACAAGTGATTGTTAAATGAAGTAAATATAATTTGACTAGGGAATCAATAAAGGCTTCCCCTAATAACTGACATCTCAACTGAGTCTTAGAGCTAAGGATCCAAGGAGGCAGAGAACATAGGATTAGATCTAGAAGGCACCTCAGAGACCATCTAGTTCACTCCTTAATTTTACAAATGAGGAAACTGTGGGCCAGAGAGGTTTAGGTCATTTGCCCAAGGTCCCAGAGGTAATAGGTAGCAGAGCCAGAATTTGAAAGCAGGTCTTCTCCCAAACCATTGCTCAAGTGTGGGTGAGCAAAGACAACCAGACAGAACAGTGTGCCAGGCTGGGAAATAACATCTGCAAGTTTGGCTGGGAGACAGTGTCTATGAAGTAATGTGAAATAGGCACTTGATAAATAATCTTTAAACAGCATTGAACCAGAATTGAACTATATTTTCTTTTTAGGTAATGTGAAACATCTAGGGTTACCTCCACCACCAAATAAAGAATTGAAAATTTTTTGCAGGAAGAAAATCAGTATCAATAGGATACGGGAAGTCTTCAATTAAGGGAGAACAGGGTGAATTTTTGGTACACCAAGACACTATTGGTGGAGCTGTGGATTGGCCTGTTCTGGGAAACAATTTGAAATTATGCTAAATGTTCACACCATTTGAGCCAGAGATTGTGCTAGGAGATATTTGACCCAAGCCAGATAAATAGCAGCAACTCTTTTTATGGCACAAAAAACTAAAAAGAAAATAGATGTGTATCAGCTGGAGAATGACTAAATAAATCCTTTAGCATATGAGTGTAATGGAATATTACTGTACCATAAGAAATTATGAATATGAAAAGTTCATAGAAGTATGGGAAGACTTTTATGAATGGATACAGAGTCAAAGAGAACAAGAAAAACAACTGCAATAATAAAATTTGAAAGAAAAACCCCAACTAGATGCTGCCTAATTAGAATAACCAAACTTAGTCCTGGAGAAAAGTTGAGGGAATGAACCTTCTTTCTAGAGGTGGGGGAACATTTCATATGCTGTCCAACTTAACTATGTTGCTTGGTTTTGCTGAACTATCTTTTTTTTCTTTTAAATTTTTTAATTTACAAGGATGGCTTACTTGTGTAGGGAAGGAGGGAGAGATATCTTGAGAAATGAAGGTAGTGTAAAAAAAATATACAATAATTTAAAGAGTTATTTGACTTGTTCTCCAAACACTTGCGCTCATCCCAGTCCTCCCGGTGCACCAGTAAGATGATGAAGTAGACGATGTAGAAGTAGGGAAGCAGGTGCTTCAGGTTCTGGATAAGGAGTCAGTCTGAGCGTGATTCCATTAAAAAACACACCATTATCCTGTCTTCTCACTTCTCAACCTTTCCTTTTTTTTCCTTCTTTCTATTCCCTACTCTCCCTTTTACTCCTTTACTATACTCCTTTCCTTTACTCCTCCTTTACTCCCTTTTACTCTTTCCTTCCAGATTCCGTCATCTTCATTCTCCCGTCCTTCCTCATTCTCCTTTCCCTTTTCTCATTTCTGACCTTTCTTCTTTTTTTCCTTATCTTCTCTACACTCTCATTTCTGCCTCTTTTCAAGTCATCTCCTCCATCCTTCCCACAGCTACTTTCCTCTTCCAAACACAAATCTAACTCTCAAATCTGGTGCCTCTTTCTACTCTGACACTCCACATCCTAACCTATTATTGCCACCTTCCTCCCTATAACTGGCTCATGCCCAAATTTAGCGCCAGATTTTAGCCCTCTCAGTATAATAGTCTGGGTATGTCTGCCAAGTCCCCTATAACTTATTACAGCATAATCTTCATTATTCTTCAATGGGTTATGAAAATACAAACACATATCTTATTGGCAACCTGTTATCAAACTTAATATAATTAAGAAAGTAAATCTGTTGTCAAGAAAACAAAATCATATGATTAATTCTAAAGTCAGATGAATTGTTTTTGAATCACAAGCACACTGCTTTGTTATTCGTTAGTGCAATTAACTGAGAAGCAAGCATACATGCTTTAGAGAACTGAACAAAAATACGTACCTTTCATAGAAGACAGATATTATTTCTAAATTCACATCTTAGATCAAATTATTAGGGGTAAAATGTCAACTCTATAAGAAAAAAAAGGCAAAGAAAAAAAACCAGTAAAAGCATCCCCACACCTCTTAAGCCATAACCATTCATTTACTTAGTATATGTTCTTAGATGCCCTGGGCTACAGGTAAATAAATCTTTCCAAAGAGATTTTGAGTTTGATGGGTTTGAATAAGTCATTCTCAAGCCCCAAATTCTCAGCTAACATCCCTAATACTGGGGTATTAGATAATTTTTGTTGGCCAGTCATCAACATGATTTTCTGATGCTTGATGAGGTACTAAGAGTAACAGTAGCTTTGTCAGTAGGATTTCTCTGCAGTTTCATGTAGAATAAATTATTAAAATTTTTATGCCAGTGGATAATGTGGCTTCTCCCCAGCGTGGATTGTCTGATGTACAATAAGGTGTGAACTCCGTCTAAAGGCTTTCCCACACTTATCACATTCATCACACTCCCCACTGTGGATTCTCTGATGATGAAAGAGGCCAGAGCTCTTACTGAAACTTTTCCCACAGTCAATACGCTGTAAGGTTTCTCTCCAATGTGAATCCTCTGATGTTGAATAAGATGTGAGCTGAGACAGAAGGCTTTCCCACAATCCTTACACTGGCGAAGTTTCTCTCCAGTATGTGTTCTTTGATGTCTAATAAGGCCTGAACTATAATGGAAGGCTTTCCCACACTCAATGCATTAAAAAGGTTTCTCTCCAGTATGGGTCCTCTGATGCTGAATGAGGTGTGAACTATAATAGAAAGCTTTCCCACAGTCATTACATTGATAGAGTTTTAGTTTGTAATGTATTATCTGATGGTCAATAACTTGTGAGCTCTGAATGAAGGTTTTTCCACATTCTTTACATGAATAGGGTCTTTCTCCAGTATGAATTCGCTTATGTCTAATAAGGCTTGAGTTCTGGGTGAAGCTTTTCCCACATTCATCACATTTATGTCGTCTCTCAATTTCTGCATTTCCTTGATGCCTTTCTAATTTGCCCTCCTGTTCACAGACTTCCCCAAGATCAAGACCCTGAGGAATATGCCCATTGAGCCTATCAGGTAACTCCCCTTTAGACTCCCTATCTACTTTAATATCATGGTTTTGAGCTGACTCTCCATTCTCCATTCTGGTCACACCATCTGAAACTTATGCAAAAATTACTGGGAAAAAAGTGGTCTTTAGGAAGAACAAGATTATACAAATTAAAACAGATGCACACCAGGAGTATATAACTTGTATATACCTACAAAATTATTTACAAACATAGAAAGAGAAAGAATAGGGGTAAGTAAGGGTAGCAGGATTATGCAGATAAGAAGAAATGATCAGAAAGGGAGGGCAAAGCTCAGAGAATGGATGGAGAGAGCGGAGCAGGTAGGATAAGTGTGACCAAGGGAGCATGCACAATGATGAATGGGAAAAGAAAAAATATTTAAAGATAGGTTCACCAATTCAGAATAAAACATAAATATAAGAGAACAAAAGGGCAAAGTAGAAGTAATGAAGAGGGTCTATATAAGATAATTTTGAAGTTAAGACATAAGATTCCATTTTCAAATGGTAAAATCTTATATTAGTGTAGCATTCTACCAAATGCTTTCACATATGTTATCTCATTTTATCTTCATTTATCTTATTGGAGTAAGAGAGCTAGTAAATGAAGATGGGACTCCAACCTAGGTCTTCCAACTACAAGTCACGCTCTTTCTCCCATTATGCTATGTTTACATATCATACCTCACTTATATCTTTACATATCATACCTCTCAGGGACAATGCCTGGCACGTACTAGAAGCTTAATAGATGCCTACTGACTGACTGACTGACTTACCCCTGCTGTGGAAAGACCAGAACCCAATATAAAAAGGGAGCTGTCACCTGAGGACAGGAAGAAGAAATAAGTATTTTTTTTTCCTCTGGGACATTAATGATTTCCCTCTTCTATCTAGACCTAAGGAGGCAGAACTTAGAGTCTCTATATTCTAAGAGTAAACTCAATGGACCTTCAGAGACCTCATAATTACTAACATACAAGAAGCAAATAAACCATAAATCCATAAAATCTCATAAAGACTAACACTATTAGTACTTACCCAGGGAAACCACACTTCCATAATTGTCCTGCCTTTTGTCCCTATAGAGGCTCTTCTGAACAGGGTCCAGTTGTCCCCATTTCTCCAGTGCAAGTGACATAGCCATATTCTCAAACATCATTAGTTTCTGGGAAAAAAAAACACGAGATCCTGATTTTCAGGTCAGGTTACCATTGGAACAACACCACTGGGACCTAAATCGAGGGATAAAACTGGTAACAGGAAAGTAGGATACACAGGGAGACAATCTGTCTCACAAGGAGTTAAGAGCAAAGAAAAATAAATAAATAAATGAACAGGTTACTGAAATACTTGGAACAAGGTAAGATGGGACTTGGACCAAGGCAGGGGGCATGGGTAGGCAAGCTGAGCCCAAAAGAAAAAGAAAGCCACTGTCAGGGAACAGACAAGAGGGCAAAGGCCACAGCTCACCTGGCTTCGAGTTATATTACATATAAGAAGTGAAGCTTCCATCTTTTGGTCACTAGGAACCCCCTTTTGTGGAAGAATAGAAACATGGGGAAGAGGCAGAGCTAAGACAGAAGAAAGGAATAAGTGAAACCAATCCCATTATATGGCTTCCTATCATTATGGAATCTAAGATTATCTCCTTCAGAATTGTTTTCTTCATAATTTCCTGAAAACTTGTAGCAGTAGTGATCATGCAAGATCTTCATAGATTCCTTTTACATTTTTCAACTTTAATAACTAGATGCTAGAAAACAAATTCAATGATAATACAAGAACCTACAATATATAAAACATGGTTAACATAAACAAGCAAAGAAATTGTCATGACTAGCAGCTGAAGCCCAAGATCAGAAAGCATTTTGTTGCCAGACAGCTACACCATAGAAAAATTCAATTCTTAATTGTATAAGAATGTAAAAAACAACTGATTCTGTGAATTACAAACCATTACCTAAGTGACCTAAAATTAGTGAGGAGAGTACAGCAGTTAAAAAAGAAAGCATTTCGAAAGGAATCCACAAAAATAATAGAATTAAATCTCTCCTTTTCTACCATCTTCTCTAAGAATAAATTCTATACCACTACACTCAACATAAAACAATCGCTAATGTTGTTTATCCAGAGAAGTGGATTAGAAGTAGACCTACTAGCCCTTTTGTTCATCTAACCCAGAGGGAATCTGTTGTTTCAAGGCCACATGTGGTCTTTTAGGTCCTTGGGTATAGCCTTTGGACTGAGTCCAAGTTTTATTAAGGTGTTTTGTTCTGTGAAGTTTGGATTCACACACATTTGCCACATGTTTTTTCTTATGAGAACATTTTAAAAGTATAATTTGTTAGATAAAATGAAGCTCTTGCCCAGTTTCATTAATATAGTTTAGTTTTGAAAAAGTCTAAGAAATCAGAGAATTTGTTTAATTATAATCTGTCATAAGACTAAATAATACCACTACATACTATATACTGAGCTGCCCTGAAAAATTTAATCAATTTGGCTTTATATATAGCTTATACCATACTGTGTTGGTAAGCAAAATGGGCTCCTTAGCACTTAATTCAACAAGTGCCCTTGAAGAGTTTGGCTTTTGTTTTTGCTGAGTAATTCAGTGTATTTCATTGAGTCTTACTAAGTGCTAAGCCCCAGGCCCAAACCCCTATTAGGTGTAAAACCTGTGTGGGTGTGGATTGGCAACTAAGGTGGGGCCCAACGTGGGGCTAACTCCAGGGAGGGCCTAGTTTATGTGTCTGGGACAGCAGAAGCTCTTAGACCATGTGGGTTTAAGTCTGCCTCTTTGTGACAATTTTAGGTCACATGGGTGAGTCGCATGTGTGACTCACCCCTGACACTGACAAAGATATAAAAGCCAAGGGTTGACCTCTTCTTCCTT